>SJYX01001462.1:1100516-1194222 GCA_006410675.1 Oreotragus oreotragus
TTTCCATGGGGATGTTCTTGATCCCTGTCTCCTGTACAGTGTCACGAACCTCATTCCATAGTTCATCAGGCACTCTGCCTATCAGATCTAGGCCCTTAAAGGTTTAGACAAAGGAGGAGCATGTTAAGCTCCAGAGTAGACAAAGTTAAGAATGGAGGCAAGAATACTTAAGCTGAACCATGAAGCATCTACGAGAATTGGCTAGGTCTAGGGTAGGGTAAAATATTACATATGAGAGACATATGGTTCTCAGCAATCAAATTGTGTCAAAGAGACTTGCAGTAGAAATCTGATCTGTAACATTAACCATTGGATCATGTATCACTACCTTTTTAGTGAAATTAATTGAGGAAGTATATTCAAAGTGTTTAGAGAACAAAAAAAGATCATTTATAAAAGTTGCTAATTCTAAGACTAGACTTTTTATCATTTATTAAAGAGCAATAAATTGATTATAAAGAAAGCTAAGACTATCAATATATGGTAAACTTAGTATTTTTTTTTTAAGTAGGAAGGAATAAAGCCACCTGCACAGAGGTATTATGTAGAAATTAGTAAGACCTAGAGGGTAGTGGCAACCTTGGATACTGTTAAAATTGCTTTGTCTCAAATAGAGTTTCAGTACAACTTCAGTTGGCTTCCAAGTCTTATAATATTAAATATTGCATTTTCTTTTTAAGATAGGCAGAATTTTCATTATCTTGATCTTAACATAAATTTTTTTAACTTTTCAGGAAAATTTATGTAGCCAAAGAGGTTTGGTACCTAATACAGATGGTCAGACTTTTCAGATTGCAATTTCTAGCCAGATGAGGCAACACTATGACAGAATTCATGAGACATTAACAAGGGTTTGTATAACTACAATTCAGATACATTTTCTCAATATTTCGTGTTATTTGGATACCGAGAATGTAAGGCATGTTTCATTTACCCTTGTCTCTTTTTCACATTAGAAAAATGGCCCTGCTAGACTATTGAGTTCCTCAGGAAGTACTTTTGAGCAGAGTGTAAAAGCATATCATACTATGAATAAATTTCTTGGCTCTTTCATTGATCATGTATGTATCATCATTTATTTTTAATAGAGTCAAAATGCACTATTTAAAAGGGTAACCAGGAATGTCAGTTATTTCTTCTGTCAACCAAGTCAATGAACTTAGAACCCTTGTGGGGTTGGTTGGTTGGTTGGTTGTTTTTGCTGTAAAAACTAATACTGTTTTGGCTGAAAAAAGTAATACTTTGTGGATGGAGTTAGGTTATGTAAAAGTAAAACAAGATTTTTACATGTCTATTAGCATGATGATTACCTTAAAATATGTCTATACTGGAATTTTGTTAGTTACCAAATATTATCAATTATTTATTGTGGAAATATGCTTGGTTGTATTCATGAAAAACTTGTTATAAACTGATTTTCAGTACATTTAGCCCTAAGTACTACTATCAGAGTTTAAAATATAAAACATTCTTAAAGAGAATTTTGTTGTAAAGTCCAGTGTAATAAATTGTCTTTGAAGAACCAAACCCAAAGATTTTCTTTGGGTACTTTCATTTTTCTTTCCTTCTGATTTTATAAAAATTGGGAGGCATTTATTTCACTGCTATTTTCAAATGACTCTTATTTTTTGTATTAGGTTCATAAGGAAATGGACTACTTTATAAAAGATAAATTGCTTCTTGAAAGAATTCTTGGAATGGAATTCATGGAACCAATGGAAAAAAGCATCTTTTACAATGGTATCCTTCAAATGTCTTTGATGAACTTTATTTTCATTTCCCAAGCTTGAAAGAACATAATTGTAGTTATTGTCTTTTGATTTTATACTTTTATCTAGGAAACTTACTAAACTTCAAGGAATTATAGTAGTTTTCTATGTCCCATTTTATTATAGGTCATGTAGGAAGAAACATATATACAAGATAATTATTCTACAAAAAAGTAAAAATGAAGCTGAATTTTAAAATCAGTTGTACACATGGAAGAGATAGTAAAACAAATACATAAAAGTTTATATATTGAAATATTCATTCATTGCCACACTTAAGAAACATTTAAAGAATAATGTTCATGATTTATCTTAAGTTTTCGTTTTATCCAACTTCTTAAAAATGGCACATGTATATGACAGGAATAGTGACTAAAATGGTTTTTTTATCATTAAAAAAGTATATATGTCACTTTTAATATATATGTTAATAACGTCTTGTGTGGCTTGGGAAGAATGGAAATGGTATGCTATACCCAGTTTCCTAGCCTGGATAGCACTCACCCTCGTGTTACTGAGAAGCACATGTTATGCCAGTCCTGGGATACACAGACCAATGGTCCTTCCCTTGGGCATCTTGATAGCAGATTGTGGAAGGTAGGCATGTGATTGATGAGTGGAGTGATGCTGGGATAGAAGTGTGTTCAGACATGAATTATACTGGGTGTGGAAAGGAAACTTAGCTAGACGCAGAGCGAAGCCAGATGACAACATGGTGAAGTCTGAACTGGGTCTTAAAAATAAGTTAGTTGTCAAACAGGAGGGTCCAGGGAAGAGAGGTGAAGACATTTGTGCAGAAGGGGGAAAGGGCATTATGCACTTATGAACTTTATGATTAAAGCCTGGAATGGAGTGAGAGAGTGCATGAATGATAAAGAGGGCAGAGACCGAATCCCAAAGGCTTTGTCCTACACTTTAAGGAGTTTTGCTTTATTTTATCCCTAGAGCACTTGTTTTCAGAAACATTTTTTAAAAATGTTTTGTCCTACAGGACATGCACTGGTTGCTCCATGAAGGTATGAAAAGAAAATATTAAAATGTCTATTTGTATATTTGCAATTCCATCATTCTTAATTTATATATTTTAAAAATTATATGAAGTAGTAATTCATAAACTATGCCTATTATGAGATGCATGCTCAACATTTTATTCTGATAGGGATACATGATCATAATAATTTGGAAACCACTTCTAATGAACATGGATGTCATCAGAAAGCCTTCATATCTGATTCATAAATTGGAAGAATTATTTTGGCAGGAGTTAAACAGATGCAAGACTATAATAATATAACTTAGTCATTAAGAATATAGCTTTCAGAGTCTTCTGGTCTTGGGTTTGAAATCTGCTACTAGTTTTGTGAACTTGAGAAAGTTGTTTTCCTTTCTGAGCTTTAATTATTAAACTCCTGTAAAATATAACCTTCTAAAGGTTGTTGTGTTTACAAATGTGTAATCGTTGTATAAAGAACCTGGTGTGGGTAGGCACTCAGTAAAGCGATGTTGTTACCGTTTCTAATAATAATAATACAATCATCATCACCATCTTCATCTCTGTTGGGAAATGAAAATATGAGCAAAGGCAGTAGTGATGGGGATAAAGAGGAAGAGATTGCCAGAAACGTTAAGGGAAAGAAGGGGTAGGAGAGAAGGAGCAGTCAAAAATGATGTGGACTTCCAGCTTGATGAGGTAGCTGGTGATGGTGCCACCCTTCACCGAGACACGGAGTGGAGTGCAGGTGGAGGACAGGCTGGGAGGGGAAGAGGATGAGTTTGGTTTTGAGTATGTGGTGTCTTGTGGCACCTTTGGGACATCTCGGAAGAGATGTCCCGTCGGCCATTAAATGTAAGGGGCTGGGGGACTGGATCTGAGGGGAACGTGAAAGTGCACAGTAAGTTGGGAAGTCTCATCAGAGGAGGTCATTGCTGGAGCAGCAGCAGTGAGAGGTTGCCCGGGAAGAGTCTTCAGAGCTGGCTTGTTTGTTAGAATATGTATACAAGTATATGCACAGAAGTGCACATCCTGTAAGGGTATAGCTTCATGCTCAGTGAATTTCCACAAACTGAATATATTCCTGGAACTAGCATCCTGATCAAAAAAAGTATTATAAGCAAGCCAGATGTGCTCTTGTATAAATACAAGGGTCCTAACTGGGTGTTCCTGGGCCACTGCCTTGCCGAAGAGGCTCTGGCCCTCCCTGAAATTGTGTGCGAGAGTCACGTGTGTGCTTTCCCCACTGCCTCCTGTGAAAGAGTCTGTACCTTTCAGTAGAATTTTAAAAGGGTGTTCACATCCCCAAAAGGATGAACCCACCCCTGCTTGGAGAGTGAAAAGAGGTCTCAGAGCAGAACCTCGGGGAACTGTTTGAGGCATAAATTGTAACACACTCTTATAGTCCTTGCTGGTTTTGTTTTGCCTTAAAAAAAAAAAATTGAAGTAAAGTTGATTTACAATGCTGTGTTTTTATTTACAGTGCTCTGCTATACAAGAGAGTGTGTTTTGCTTTTTAAATTTAATCTTATCTTCGAGGATTTTTCTATGATTCTTTAACCTTTAGTTATATAAACAAATAGAGAAAGGACATTCATTATCTGGTCATTGAAAAATACAGACTGTATACTTAAATTAGTAGCAGTTACCAAGCTTCTGCTACAAATGTTAAAACTACTTTCCTTGGTTAACCTTTTAGATTAGCAAATTTAATACCCCTTGTTTATTTTTAAGTCATGAAATATTTTTTCTTTTTTTTAAATTCAAGTATAATTGACATATAATAGTCATGGAGTATTATAGTAACTAGTTATTTTAAATATTCAAGTTTTATCACCAGAAATTGATCCCGTTTATTATTCTATTTTTAAATTTCTAATTTATATCTTCTAAATTGCCTTTTTTTTAAAATAGATGAAGGATATTCTTTCAGCAGTGTTCTGTATTATGGAAATGAAGCTACTCTTCTTATTTATGATCTGATGTTCTTCTGTATTGTGGATTTGGCTTGCCAAAATTTTGTTTTAGCAGCCTTCCTTACATATCTACAACAAGAGGTAAATTTAAGAATTTTTTGTGGATTTCTTTGAAGAGAAATATGTGAAAAGTGGATATTTATTTTTATTGCAGAGAGTATCAATGTCTACTTACACTCAGAATTTATAAAGATTTAGAATTTGATTAGCCCTACTTCCCTGGTGGCTCAGAGGTTAAAGCGTCTGCCTCCAACGCGGGAGATCCAGGTTCAATCCCTGGGTCGGGAAGATCCCCTGGAGAAGGAAATGGCAACCCACTCCAGTATTCTTGCCTGGAGAATCCCATGGACAGAGGAGCCTGACGGGCTACAGTCCACGGGGTCGCAAGGAGTCGGACACGACTGAACAACTTCACATCATCATCAGCCCTGCCAAAGAAAGGAAAAACATTTCAACCAAGTTCATTCTACACTCTCCTTCAGAGTCAGTGAAATACCAAGGACTTGTAGAGGGCATAAGTTGCTTGACCAAATGTGAAAGAAATCCAATAGGAAGACACTTAAGTTACCTTTCTCTTAGATGCCAGCATTGAGCAGAATTAGAATCCCATTTACCATCTGCACCAGATGTTACCATTACAAAAGGCAAACTCTGAGATCTAGCTCAGGCCTCAGCCAGTATAACTTTCAATTCACACATCACCTACCTGCTTGGATGAAAAAACGGCTGCATGGATCAGTGTGGAACCTGAAATGGAGACTTCAAGAAAAGCCAAGTTTGTTCTAGAAATGTTAGCATTCGTATCACCCACTTATTCCCCACTTAGGTCAAGTAGTATATGAATTAGTGGTATGATGAGTTAGTTCTTGATAGAGATCTAAAATTAGGAACAAATTTTGTTCCTAACAGTTCTTTTGATATTTCCATAGATTTTAGAGCTAGGGGAAACTTGTCTTGCCAAATATTTCAAAGTATATTCCTATGAACATAAGGGAATTTGTATTAATTTATTAAAACATATTCTGAATAGGGACATACACTGCTTCAGTATTATGAAAGATGATAGTGTTGAAATAGTTTTGTATATCACCATGGAATTCAGGTGTCTGCTATACGAAAATAAATAGCTGCAAGAATTGGCTAGTTTAATTTAGATGTTTTAACTGACATGCACATTTAATTTCCTTTATATGTATTTTCCTTCTGAATTGTTTTTACTTTTTTTTTTCAGATTTTTAGATTTATTCGTAATACAGTAGGACAGAAGAATTTGGCATCCAAAACACTGGTGGATCAAAGATTCCTGATTTAATTTATTGAATACATAAAGACAATTATAATCATGGCCAAAAAAAAGGTCATGATTATCAAGTTAGTTTGCCATATTTTTTAAAACTTGTAATACAAATTATTCTATTTTTGTTTTTTAATCTACAGGAAGATTTATTTTTATAACTCATAGAAACAAACTTGCTTTGTGAATATATAATATTGTACAATGAAAAATATTGTTTTCCTGTTATGCATGGTATTTAATTCACCAGCTCGTAAACTAGATAGCTCTGACAATGGGACCAAAAAAAAAGTCTAAATTGCTTTCAGCATAACATTTTTTAAATGATACTCAAAACAGTCCCCATCATTTGTATCTGTAAGATTATTTTATAACTAGATTTGTGTATATTTTCTCACATTGAAAAAAAATATTGATTCCAGTTCAAGCCTAGTTTTCAGTTCATTTTGTTTTACATATTTTACGGTTAAATAAATGTTGAAAATATTTTCAAGTTTACTTAGATATTTGAAATTGTACGTGGGCTGACTCAGTTGCTCACTCTGGCAGTGAACTGATTCACTATTGGATTAATAGGCTGTTTGTGAAATGGTACATTCTCATTCCTTTGTTTCCCTGCATTATTAGGTCAATATGCTCTTTCCATGAAGTATATTTATATCTACAATATATAAATATCACTTATATTATTGAGCTGTAATATGTGACATTTTCCCCAATAGTTTTTTATACATTTTAATTACTCAACATTTTAAAAGCACTTCCAAACGTTTGCTCTTCAATTGTGTTTAAAGATTATAAATAACAAATGAACTGTAAGTTATCATATTATGTGAAAGTGGTTTATTGAAAGCGAACTTAGGCCTGAGCCACGTAGCCAGTAATTCTCCATGATATAATTTTTTTTCAAAGTACTCTTTAATAATCCTTTTCATTGTATACTATGAATTTGAAAGTCACCTTATTCAAGTATAATGGTCATTAATGCCCAAAGCAACATTTCTTTCTGCCTTCTGGTTAATGCTGTGTAAATACTTAAATGTATTGCTATGTAAATATTGTTTATATTACCAAATTGAAAATATAGAATAAAGCACTTAGTGTTTCTCTTTCCTGTTTTATTTAGTATGTATTTTGTGAAATAGCATTTAGGAATACACTACTGGATCTGGTGTCCCCTGCCATTGCTGAACTCGAATCCTTTAAAAGCGTTACCGGAACCTTGAGGATGACTGAGGAGAAAGAGGAGAGGCTAATAAGTTGAGGATCTGAAACTCCACTTTCTTAAGGGTTAGTGGGCTGCCATCTATGGGGTCGCACAGAGTTGGACACAACTGAAGCGACTTAGCAGCAGCAGCAGCAGCAGTGTACAGAGATGCCTTTCTAAAAGGCTCAGAGATAAGTAAACATACCAGCCTGGATTTGTAAAGCCACCTACTCAGAAGCTTATGAAAAAAATAACAACTCTCATTCCACATATGAGAAGTTAATATTCATGTGAATGTTTATAAGTGGAAATTTCAAAAAACAGGTCAGTTGGCTCATCTGCTGATAAATTAAGGCAGAGAAAAGACATTTGGAGTAGTTTTGTACAGTATTAGTTTTACTTTGGTTAGGTACATAAGAGTGCGCTCGGGTTATTGTTGACTCCTGTGTTCACACTGCATGATTTAAGCTTTGTGGTCACGTGCTTAATTCTCTGCTAGAACTGTAGTCTTTTGTCCGTTTCTGTAACGCCAACCCACCTTGCGTGCGTGCTCAGTAGCTCAGTCATGTCCAGCTCTTTTGCGACCCCATGGACTGTACCCTGCCAGGCTCATCTGTCTACGGGATTATCCAGGCAAGGATACTGGAGTGGGTTGCCGTTACCTCCTCAAGGGAATCTTCTCGACCCAGGGATCGAGCCTGCGTCTCCTGTGTCTCTTGCGTTGGCAGATTCTTGGGAAGCTCCCCACCCACTGTACTTTGTTTCTTATATCCTTACTTTTTCTGATAACATGGAAACGTTTGGTAAATCTCTTGGCCATTTCTTCATGAAGCAACCCTAGGTTCACCTAGAGGTCTTTTACAAGCTGCTGTGTGCTTCGTACCCTCCTTAGACACGGACAGGCCCTGAAAACAAGTTTACATCAGTCTCTATTTTGTGATGTTTATGTTCGCTTGCTTCTTGTGCTGCTTCCCTGCCAAACTGCCTTTTGGGAAAGTCTGCTGTTTACCTAGACTGAGAAGCATTCAAAGTGCCCATTAATTCAGTGCTTGCAGGCATGAGACAGGTAAAACAGGTACTTTTTTGTTGTCCGTAAACACTGACAATAAAAGCTGAGAGGAAATAAATGTAAATGGAAGAGCAGTATGGCTTAACGGAAAACGCTTCAAATTTAATAGCAGAAGCTATGTATTTGAACTAAAATTTGCCCTTTGTTATTCACTAGCTTTGTGACTTTACACCAAGTCATTTGGCATCTTTGAGTTTCATTCCACATCTTTACAATGGAAATGATATCCTTTGCTTACCACTTGTGACAATTAATTCATTAGGATAGACTTATAATGACCATAAGCACTGGAATTTTATATACTTTAGTTTGAAATTTTTGCCTTCTTGCTAATAAATGCTATCATAGATGCTAGGCCTTCTGCTTCAGTCACCCCAGCCTCAATGAGGAAGAGGCCCCAGTTGATGTCACAGCCTTTAATGAAAGGAGGCAAGAAGGAGCTTTTACACCATGTTGTAAGTGTGCTTTGTGGTACACATTAGGAAAAAGGAGTAGAGAATGGAATATCGTCTCTGGAAGGGAGGGTTTCTCTCTTAGATGTTCATTCAAGCAACATTGCTTCCCATTCCCACTCCAGAGGTGCTCAGAAGGATGAGACAATTAGTAGAGGAAGCAGGCGTGTTAACCAATAATTACAGCAATCTGGAAAGTGCTGCAGCCACAGGGCGTGATGTGGGGAAAGCGCTTAGTGTCTGGTCATCAGGGCTTTGACCTGACAAAGTGGTATTTGATCTAAGATTTAGACGAGTGCAGTCAAAGGGAAAGCATAAGCTCCGAGATGAAGCGCATGGCCACTGAGAACTATAGGTAGTTTGAGTACGTATATTTATGCTTTTTACAAATACTCTGTATGTTACATTTTAACATTTTTTTTTTTACTGGCTAGGGAGAGACTACCCTATTGGGACTAGCCAATTCTTAGAGGTAGCAAAGGGCTCAGCCAGAAGCAGGCCTCTGATAGCAAAACTCACCAATCCAGAGCCATACCTGTACCATCTGGCCCTAATCCCCCAGAAAGCAGCATCCCTCCACCTTCATCATCCAGGCAACCAGGGAACTCCTTTAGCCTAGGGCCTGCTGGAATGATTCAAGCTAGCCAGTCCCAAGTCGTTACCCTGCCCTGCCTTGCCTTTCCTGCAGAATGCAGAAACTGATAAAGGCCAGGACGCAGGCTCACCCCTTGCTCCTGTCTCTGCCTCCTGACTGATGCTGGTGCTTCCCCACGTGGCTCTGCATGGCGTGGGTCCTGTTCCTAGGACCTGCGAGTATAATAAACTCTGTTTTCCCGAGCCTCTCCCGTGTTTCCTCTCGGTGCTGAACCTGACTGATTCCCGTAAAAGAACCCAAGACAGCGCATTTGGGGATTTTGGAGGGAGATGGTTGGAAAGGAAAACAGGAGCCGTATCTCTAAAGATTTTTATATCAAGCCCCAGTGTGTGGAGAGTTAGCCAAGCTAAGTTTCCCAGTCTGCCTTCAAATGAATACTCAGCACCCCAGCGAATGAGTGAATGGATGGGGCAAGAGAGGGCCTTCCACAGTCAGATTGCTCTGGTATTATTGATGCTCTGAGGCTGGGACATTGGTGCTTCTGCCCCTCTTGCCTGGCTGCATGTTAACAAGAAAATATATTGCCTAAGAGAGGTGATAAGGCAGTCAAGGGTAGTTAGTGATTGAGAATACAGACTCTGGGGCCTACTGCCTGTGTTCAAGTCCCGGCTCCACCGCTTACTAGTTGGGTAATTTGGGATGGCTTCCTCAGCTGTTGTTCAGTCACTCAGTCGTGTCTGACTCTGTGACTCTACGAACTGCAGCGTGCCAAGCTTCCCTGTCCTTCACTTATCTCCCAGAGACGGCTCAAACTCATGTCCATTGAGTCTGTGATGTCATCCAACCACCTCATCCTCATCTATACCTATTTCATAGAGCTATTGGGAAGATTAAATGAGTTTAATGTGTGTACAGTGCCCAGAAGAGTACCTGGCACATAGTAAATACTGTGTAGTTAGTAGTCAGTCAGTTCAGTCACTCAGCTGTGTCTGACTCTTTGCAACCCCATGGACTACAGCATGCCAGGCTTCCCCGTTCATCGCCAACTCCCAGAGTTTGCTCAAACTCATGTCCATTGAGTCGGTGATGCGATCCAACCATCTCATCCTCTGTTGTCCCCTTCCCCTGCTTTCAATCTATCTCAGCATCAGGGTCTTTTCAAATTAGTCCTTTGCATCAGGTGGCCAACGTATTGGAGTTTCAGCTGCAGCATCAGTCCTTCCAATGAATAATCAGGACTTTTTTCCTTTATGATTGACTGGTTGGATCTCCTTGCAGTCCAAAGCACTCTCAAGAGTCCTCTCCAACACCACAATTCGAAAGCATCAATTCTTCAGCACTCAGCCTTCTTTATGGTCCAACTCTCACATCCATATGTGGCTACTGGAAAAACCATAGCTTTGACTATGAGGACCTTTGTTGGCAAAGTGATGTCTCTGCTTTTTAATACATTGCCCAGGTTTGTCATAGCTTTTCTTCCAAGGAGCAAGTGTCTTTTAATTTCATGGCTACAGTCACCATCTGCAATGATTTTGGAGCCCCCCCAAAATAAAGTCTCTCACTGTTTCCATTGTTTCCCCATCTATTTGCCATGAAGTGATGGGAGCGGATGCCATGATCTTAGTTTTCTGAATGTTGAGTTTTAAGCCAACCTTTTCACTCTCTTCTTCCACTTTCATCAAGAGGCTCTTTAGCTCTTTAGTAGTAGTAAATCCCATTAATATTTAATTCTGAAAGAAAGACCTAGATTAGTTCCTCAGGAATCTCCATTAAGACACTGTCACATTGCTGGGAATGCTGAAAGTAACAGCAGACAAACTGTGGATCTTAAAAAATAACTTTGCTTCTATGATAGTCACATTACAAAAGAAACACGTGTCTGTGGCCCAAGGATAAACAAATGACAGCGGGACGGAGGCGAGAAACAGAGCCACAGGCACACATACAGTCACCTGATTCATGACGAGGGCAGGACCGTGAGGAAAGGATGGGTTTCCAAAGGTCCACTGAATAGTGCAGCAGAGAAACAATGAATCTTCACCCCAGGGTCACAGTTTCAGGGAGAAGGTAGATCTAGACGTGAAAGGTTAAATGATAAAGCTGCTAGAAAATAGCATTGGAAAATATGTTCATAACATTGATGTAGGCCAAGATTTCTTAAACAAGACCCAGAAAAGACTGCCTGTGAAAGGAGACACTGTTAAGTTGGACTTCACAATTTACAGTAAGTTTACA
The DNA here is from genome assembly GCA_006410675.1 of Oreotragus oreotragus. Lineage (NCBI taxonomy): Eukaryota > Metazoa > Chordata > Mammalia > Artiodactyla > Bovidae > Oreotragus > Oreotragus oreotragus. Next base: position 1,112,105 of record SJYX01001462.1, read on the forward strand.
GTTGTGCTTGGAGAAGGCGATGGCACCCCACTCCAGTGCTCTTGCCTGGAAAATCCCACGGGCGGAGGAGCCTGGTAGGCTGCGGTCCCTGGGGTCGCTACGAGTCGGACACGACTGACGTGACTTAGCAGTAGCAGTTACAATTGTGCGTATTTACAATAAATGTAAAATTTCCATTTACATTGAAATTAGGAACTCTGATCACCAAAAGATACTGTTATAAGACTGAAAAGAGAAACTTCAAGTATGAGGAAAAAAAGTGTTTTTAACTTGCATCTGACAAAGTGCTCCCATTCAGAATTAAAGAACTCAAACCAGTAAGGAAAAGACAGACAACCCAATGAAAAAAATGGGTAAAAAATGCATCTCCCAAAAGAGGGATTTCAGTGACCAACTGGCACATATGAACAGGGCTCAACTCTAGTCATCATGAGAAAGCAGAATAAAATCAAGGAGGTACCACCAACTACCAAACCACCAAAATGGTTAAGCCTTAAGATAACAGGCACGGTAAGGAAGTGGAGCGAATGACCGCTGATACTACGTCTATCACGTAAAGTGAGAGGATCTGTCTTACTGGGTTGGGCTGTTTTCCAAGGCTCTCGAGGATGTGGAGACTCGCCGTCTCTGCCACTTGACCGAGCCCCGCCGCCCGCAGGTGGCGGCAGAGCGCACGCTGCGCCCCCCGCCGCACCGCCCCCCCCACCCCCGGGCCGCCTGTCCGCGCTGCGGGGCTGCGGGCTGCGCGGCCTCGACCTTGTGGCCGCTCCTCCCTTCTACTGTCCCTCCTGTGCACGTAAAGCTGAGGTTTTCCCCAACCCAGGTTTAGGAACTGGATGCTAAAAATGGAAATAGAGGGGAGAGACTCACAAAACAGTTTATGTTCCAGGGTAGAAAAAAGAGCTCCTTAACCTAATGATTATGGAATCCCCCTCCCATCATTTTTAATAAGCTACACCTTCACATTAAAATCTTAAAATCAAACCATTTTCCAGAGTATGTAAGGTCTCTTTTATATATATAGTCTCATCAAATGGGACTCTATATGGTATTTTCCTTCTATGCTATGATATATGATATATCACAACATAAAATATGACGTATGTTAATATATGTTATATACTTTAATTGTGGCAACTTCAAGCCTTCAGCAAAAGGCAATATAGTTTCCAAAACTGTGTAGCCCACTCTCTTTACGTGAGGCCCCTATATTAAGCAAGATAACAAGCTGCTGCTGCTAAGTCGCTTCAGTCGTGTCCAGTTCTCTGCGACCCCATAGACGGCAGCCCACCAGGCTCCTCTGTCCCTGGGATTCTCCAGGCATGAACACTGGAGTGAGTTGCCATCTCCCTCTCCAATGCATGCATGCATGCTAAGTCACTTCAGTTGTGTCCGACTCTGTGTGACCCTGTGGACAGCAGCCCACCAGGCTCCTCTGTCCACAGAATTCTCTAAGCAAGAATACTGGAGTGGGGTGCCATTTCCTTCTCCAAGAGAGGTTTTTCAGTAAGTATGAGGCATGTTGACATGTGTGTGCTTCCCCCCTATTTTTTGTTTATGCAATATTTGTACTTTCTAATACTATTATCCCATCACTTCTGGGGAAATAGATGGGGAAACAGTGGAAACAGTGTCAGACTTTATTTTGGGGGACTCCAAAATCACTGCAGATGGTGACTGCAGTCATGAAATTAAAATACGCCTGCTTACTCCTTGGAAGGAAAGTTATGACCAACCTAGATAGCATATTAAAAAGCAGAGATACTTTGCCAACAAAGGTCCATCTAGTCAAGGCTATGGTTTTTCCAGTGGTCATGTATGGATGTGAGAGCTGGACTGTGAAGAAGGCTGAGTGCCGAAGAATTGATGCTTTTGAACTGTGGTGTTGGGGAAGACTCTTGAGAGCCCCTTCGACTGCAAGGAGATCCACCCAGTCCATTCTGAAGGAGATCAACCCTGGGATTTCTTTGGGAGGAATGATGCTAAAGCTGAAATACTTTGGCCACCTCATGCAAAGAGTTGACTCATTGGAAAAGACCCTGATGCTAGGAGAGATTGGGGGCAGGAGGAGAAGGGGACAACAGAGGATGGAATGGCTGGATGGCATCACTGACTCAATGGACGTGAGTCTGAGTGAACTCCGGGGGTTGGTGACGGACAGGGAGGCCTGGCGTGCTGCGATTCATGGGGTCACAAAGAGTCAGACACGACTGAGTGGCTGAACTGAACTGAATACTATTATGCTGTTACTTTCCTACTTTATATCTCATATTCTTTTACCTGATGGAATGAGAAAAAACGATCACACAAAGTCTTGACCTGACTGAGAGAGCCGTGGTCAGTGCTGTCACTGGGCCTGGTTTCTACCAATTTGATCACTTTTAACTTGGACCTGTTTCTCTTCCATGGGGAGAGAATAGTGGCGTTTACATCAATATATAATTGATATAAGCTTACTGCATTCACTAAAACTATATCCTATAACTGTATGAACTTACAAACAACTTTCCTATATACATCTTCCAATTACAAGCCCATGTTTAAATGATGTAGCAAATATAAACAAGCTTTTTCACCAAAGATTTGGGCTACCCGCCCCCCCCCAACCCCCACAATGTTATTTTGGCTACTTGGGCACAACCATGAGATATAAGAGGAAGGCCTTGGGTAGCAAGAGGCACCACTTAAATTCATCTTAAGCGAAAGATCAGGTCTGTTTTGATCACTTTCTTATCCTAATTGTCTGCCATTGCACCTCGAAAATAATAGCAAATGTGTGAAGGGATGAAAATGGATGGATGAATGAATGAATAGGTGTTCTGGTCAGGGTTATTGTCTACTGTCACAAAGACCAGGGAAGATCTCATGATGCCATTACTGCTTGCCCCTGTGGAGCAAAATCAATTTTCAAGTATTTATCCAGTGCTTATATATGTCAGATACTGGGCTCTACTTTTATAGAACTTAAAGGTGAACAAAAAAGGCAGAATAACAACAACAAAAAAATACAACTGTAATAAGTATTCTATTAGTCTCCTATAGCAGCTATAACAAATTACCACAATCTAGTGGCTTAAAACAACATAAACTTAAGATGTCACAGTTCTAGATAGCAGAAGTCTGAAATGGGTCTCACGAGGCTAAAACAAAGTTGTCAGCAGGGCTGTGTTCCTTGTGGAGACTCAAGCGCACACTCTGCTTCCTTGCCTTTTCCAGCTTCTGGAATTCCACCTGTATTCTTTGCCTCTTGGCTCCTTCCTCTTTCTTCAAAGCCACCAGCATAGCATCTTCAAATCCCTCTAGGACTCTGAATCTCCTGCCTCCTTCTTTCACTTATAAGGACTCCTGTGATTATTGGGCCCACCAGATAATTCCCATCTTAAGGTCCTTAACCTCATCATATCTTCAGAGTCCCTTTTACCATATAAGATCATGTATTCAGAGATTCTGGGGATTAAAATGTGACTATCTTTGGGAGCAAGGGGCATTATTCTGCCTACCACAAACAATTAAATCTATAGGGTACAAGAACATAGAACTTAAAATACCTAAAATTGTTTTGTAGCCTGGTAAGGCCTTGTGTAGGAGGAATATTTTAACTTTGACATAAACAATGAGCAGGAATCAGCCAGGATGATGGGGTGGGAATGAGGGTGAAGATTTGCAGAGAGAAGGAACATGAGCAAAGGACCTGTTGTTCTTTGGTAGCTCAGTTGAGTCTGACTCATTGTAACCCCATGGACTGCAGCAATGTCCTTCACTATCTCCCAGAGTTTGCTCAAACTCATGTCCATTGAGTTGGTGATGCCATCCAACCATCTCATCCTCTGTCACCCTCTTCTCCTCCTGCCCTCAATCTTTCCCAATATCTGAGTCTTTTCCAATGAGTCCGTTCTTCACATCAGGTGGCCAAAAGTATGGAAACTTCAGCATCAGTCCTTCCAGTGAATATTCAGGACTGATTTCCTTTAGGACTAACTGGTTAGATCTCCTTGCTGTCCAAGGGACTCTCAAGACTCTTCAATACCACAATTCAAATGCATCAATTCTTTGGCACTCAGCCTTCTTTATGGTCCAACTCTCACATGCATACATGACTACTGGAAAAACCATAGCTTTAAATATAAGGACCTTTGTCAGCAAAGTGATGTCTCTGCTTTTAAATACACTGTCTAGTTTTGTTATAGCTTTTCTTCCAAGGAGGAAGTGTCTTTTAATTTCATGGTTTCAATCACTGTCCACAGTGATTTTATTTATTTATTATTATTTTTTTTATGTCCACAGTGATTTTAGAGCCCAAGAAAATAAAGTCTGTCATTGTTTCCATTTTTTCCCCCCCATCTATTTGCCATGAAGTGGTGGAACCAGATGCCATGATCTTAGTTTGCTGAATCTTGAGTTTTAAGACAGCTTTTTCACTCTCATCACTTTCACCCTCATCAAGAGGCTCTTTTAGTTCCTCTTCACTTTCTGCCATTAGGGTGATATCATCTGCATATCTGAGATTGTTTGATATTTCTCCCGGCAATCTTTATTCCAACTTGTGATTCCTCCAGCCCGGCATTTCACATGATGTACTCTGCATATCAGTTAAATAAGCAGGGTGAAAATACATAGCCTTGACGTACTCCTTTCCCAATTTTGAGACAGTGTGTTGTCTGATGTCCGGTTCTAACTGTTGCTTCTTGTCCTATGTACAGGTTTCTCAGGAGGCAGGTAATGTGGTCAGGTACTCCCATCTCTTAAGAATTGTCCACAGTTTGTTGTGATCCACACAGTCAAAGGCTCTAACATAGTCAATGAAGCAGAAGTAGATGTTTTTCTGGAATTCTCTTGCTTTTTTTATGATCTAATGAATGTTGGCAATTTGATCTCTGGTTCCTCTGCCTTTTCTAAACCCAACTTGAACATCTGAAAGTTCTTGTTCCACAACCTGTTGAAGCCTAGTTTGAAGGATCTGAGCGTTACCTTGCTAGCATGTGAAATAAGTGCAATTGCATGGCAGTTTGAATATTCTTTGGCATTGCCCTTCTTTGGGATTGGAATGAAAACTGACCTTTTCCATTCCTGTGTCCACTGCTGGGTTTTCCAAATGTGCTGGCATACTGAGTGCAGCACTTTAACAGCATCATCTTTTTGGTTTTGAAATAGCTCAGTTGGAATTGCATCACCTCTACTAGCTCTGTTCCTAGTAATGATTCCTCAGGCCTACTTGACCTCACACTCCAGGATGTCTGACTCTTGGTGAGTGACCACACAATCGTGGTTATCCAGGTTATTGAGAACTTTTCTGTCCAGTTCTTTTGTGTATTCTTGCCACCTCTTCTCAATCTTCTGCTTTGTTAGGTCCTTACCTTTTCTGTTCTTTATTGTACCCAACTTTGCATGAAATGTTCCCTTGGTATCTTTAATTTTCTTGAAGACATCTCTAGTCTTTCACATTCTATTGTTTTCCTCTGTTTCTTTGCATTGCTCGCTTAAGAAGGCTTTCATATCTCTCCTTGCCATTCTCAGAAACTGCATTTAGATGGGTGTATCTTTCCTGTTCTCCTTTGCCTACGCTTCTCTTCTTTTCTCAGCTATTTGTAGGGCCTCCTCAGTCAGCCAGTTTGCTTTGTTGCATTTTTTTTTCTTGGAGATGGCCTTCATTGCCGCCTCCCATACAATGTTACAACCCTTTGTCCATAGTTCTTCAGGCACTCTATCAGATCAAATCCCTTGAATCTATTTGTCACTTCTACTGTATAATCATAAGGGATTTGATTTAGGTCATACCTGAATGGCCTAGTGGTTTTCCCTACTTTCTTCCATTTAAGTCTGAATTTTGCGATAAGAAGCTCATGATCTGAGCCACAGTCAGCTCCCAGTCTTGTTTTTGCTGACTGTATAGAGCTTCAGCAAAGGCCTTGAGGTAGGAGTAACTCTGTTTACAGAAGCTCAGGGCTGGCCATTTGACAGAACTGACCAATGGTAGAGAGAGGATTTGCTTAGAGCCCAAGAAGAAAAAACGAAGTTCTAGATTCCATTGACTTTCCCATTGTAGAAACCAGCACAAGATTTCAGGGGTTTTGTTTTAGCTGGCTAAATGTGGTTCCCTCCATGGGACAGTTCCTGTTTTCTGGAGCCTTTCTTGAAGCCATCATTTCACAGTTTCAAAGTTTATTTTTGTTTAAAAGTGAGAGAGACAAAGGTCACGAAGCCAAAGCCACGCCCCCCTGCTCCCTGGGGATGGCCTGCTCCTTGCTGGGGCTGTTATTCTGATCATGTTTTCGTGTTGGCTGTTTTCTTTTTGCAACCATTCTCTGTCTCTGAAGGACAGAACTGACACAGCAGGAAAAAAAACAGCTATTAGTAGACCAGGGCATTAAAAAAATAGTTTTAAAATAAATCATAGAGCTTTTTCCCCTTACATCACTATTGAACTTTTCTCAAGCCAGCTCTCATTGGGAATAATTACAACCAGTGTTTGCTTGACATTTTGATTCCCAATATTTTAATTAATATTTGGGTGTCATTCCATGTATCTTTTTTAGCTGCCTTGTATCATATGAGCACAGCACTGCCAGCTGCCAGGGAAACTCATTAAACTGACATTTTCAAAACTTCTGTAACTTACTAGACCACTGGAGCTCTAACCCCTAGTGTGTAGAGGATTAGGAGATATTAGGACCAGAGTATCTATCTATCCTGGATACTAACAAAACCAGAACTTCAAACCTATTTCTCCTATCATGTCCTCTCCCTTTGGTTCTCATAAAGCGATAGAAAGAGCCCTCATTTAATCCTTTTTTTTTTTTTTTAAGTTTTTTGTGTGTGCTTAGCATAAAGAGGCAGAATAGAATTGTAGCAAAGAGCAAAAGCTTTGAATTCTGAGCGATCCGAATGTGAACTCCCCAATCCTCCGTTTCCTTTGTGTGGGATCACAGGTAGACCCTTTGGGTCTGTTCTGTATCTGTCAGACTCGATGATCACTGTCTCAAGAGGGATCAGTGTGAAGATCAAAGGAGGTAACAGATGTCAAGTTGTTAGCACAGAGCCCAGAACAGGTAACTGCACAGTGAATGTACATCACTGTGACTGAATTATTGTCCTGACAACCTCAAGACAAATTAATGTGACATGTTCCCGTCTCTGAATGCTTCTGTGTTTATCTAAGGTGAGTGTAGAGACGAGAATCCAGAGGACAAGACCTGGCCACACAATGGTGCTCCAGAAAAAGAGAAAGAGCTTGGATGGACCAGCAAGCTCCAGAGGCAGCAACACCGGGAGGAGGTGGTTAATGCAGGTTCTGGCTGCTTCAGTTGAGCATCCAAAAGGAAGGAGGAAATGGCCCTACTATGTGCCATTCATCTTCTCCATGGCATCTAGCTCTAAATGTACCCAGTTCTTAGGGATCCTGACAAACTGGATTTTATTTGGAGGCTGNCCAGAGGCAGCAACACCGGGAGGAGGTGGTTAATGCAGGTTCTGGCTGCTTCAGTTGAGCATCCAAAAGGAAGGAGGAAATGGCCCTACTATGTGCCATTCATCTTCTCCATGGCATCTAGCTCTAAATGTACCCAGTTCTTAGGGATCCTGACAAACTGGATTTTATTTGGAGGCTGGTGATTAGGATGATGAAGGATCTAGAAATGCCCCAGGAAGAATAACGGAAGGAACTGAAACAGATCTGGTGAGACACTTCTTCAAATGTTTGTCCCCTGGAAGGTGGAGTTAACCTCCACTGAGCTCCCAGCCACTGCCTTGAAATCAGTGAATGGAAGCTGTGAGACAGTGGGTTTCAGCTCAGGCGAGGGGAGAACTTTCAGATAATGTAGAACCGCCTGGATAACTGTGGCTTCTCATCATTCAGGTCTTCCTGCACGTGCCTATGGCAACAGTCTGGGATGCAGGGAGAGGTTACCTTCCTTGGGAAAAGTATGGGCCATGTGGATGCCACGGTGCTTCCCCAGTCTGCACCTTCTGTGTGTGCACACAAAACCTATATAACTGTGTGTGTATATAGAGTAACAATATATATATTACTCTACTATGTAGCAGAAACTAATACAACATTGTAAATCAACTGTACCCCAATAAAAATTAATTTAAAAAAAGGCCTTCCCAGACAAAATCATCATATCAAAGGAGGGTGTCTCTTTGGCTCGTTGAGTAGTGACCTTGAGAACTAAAATACCAAAGGACAGTTAAGAACTAAAATACTAAAGGACAGTTATTCTTGCACACAGTATAAACTCAAAGGTAGGAGACTAACTAGATTATTTACACAGTCCTACCGTTTTGGGAAGTAGAATTTATCCCATGATGTATGTGTCTAAGTCTGTAAAGTAACAAGCCTTGTTCTTAGGGTTGTTTTGGGGTGGTCTCTATAAATAAGAAGCGGTTTAGGAGGTTCTGAAACAGATGAAGATCAAGTTAAAGGTCTGACACTCATTTCTTCTTCCTCACAAAAGAAAGGAACTCGAAGGTTAGATTTTTTGGGAAGTAGAATTTATCCCATGATGTATGTGTCTAAGTCTGTAAAGTAACAAGCCTTGTTCTTAGGGTTGTTTTGGGGTGGTCTCTATAAATAAGAAGCGGTTTAGGAGGTTCTGAAACAGATGAAGATCAAGTTAAAGGTCTGACACTCATTTCTTCTTCCTCACAAAAGAAAGGAACTCGAAGGTTAGATGAATATTTATCAGGCAGATCTTGGAAAGGATGTGAGACTGAGGTCAAAAGGTTTGGGTTTGGACTTCCATGGTGGTCCGGTGGTTAAGAGTCCATCTGCCGATGCAAGAAGCACGAGTTTGATTCCTGGTCTGGGAAGATCCTACATGCCACGGGACGACAAAGCCCTGGCACCACAACTACTGAGCCGGTGGGCATCCAGAGTCTGTGCCCCACAAGAGAAGCCACCGCAATAAGCCCATCCTCTGCAGCTGAGGAGCAGATCCTGCTCTCTGCAACTAGAGAAAGGGCGTGTGCAGCAACAGAGACCCNGTCTGGGAAGATCCTACATGCCACGGGACGACAAAGCCCTGGCACCACAACTACTGAGCCGGTGGGCATCCAGAGTCTGTGCCCCACAAGAGAAGCCACCGCAATAAGCCCATCCTCTGCAGCTGAGGAGCAGATCCTGCTCTCTGCAACTAGAGAAAGGGCGTGTGCAGCAACAGAGACCCAGTGCAGCCAAAAACAAATAAATAGAAAAGAAAAAAATTTTTAAGGTTTGGGTTTAGTTCTCTCTTTGCTGGTAACTAGCCCTTGGCTAAACCAGTTATGCCCTCTGGGCTTCTGTTCCCTCATCTGTAGTCCTAGTAATCTCCAGGGCCCCTTCTATCTCTAAGTATAAGACCCACAGTTGATAACTTTCTCCATGTAAAATGCTGGATAAAGATATTGTTCACATTGAACCTGCTTGTCCTTGGGTGAGCCATTTAGCCTAAAATTAATTGTATATATATTAAATGGTAGATGATAATCTTAACAATCTGTGGCTGGTGACAGCAGCCAAGAAAATAAAAGACGCTTGCTCCTTGGAAGAAAAGCTATGACAAACCTAAACAGCATATTAGAAACCAGAGGCCTCACTTTATCAACGAAAGTCCATCTAGTCAGAGCTATGGTTTTTCCAGTAGTCATGTATGGATGTGAGATTTGGATCATAAAGAAGGCTGAGCACTGAAGAACAGATGCTTTCAAACTGTGGTGCTGGAGAAGGCTCTTGAGAGACCCCTGGACTGCAAGGAGATCCAACCAGTCCATCCTAAAGGAAATCAGTCCTGAATATTCATTGGAAGGACTGATGCTGAAGCTGAAGCTCCAATACTTTGGCCACTTGATGAGAAGAGCTGACTCACTGGAAAAGATCCTGATGCTGGGAAAGATTGAAGGCAGGAGGAGAAGGAGGCAACAGAGGGTGAGATGGTTGAATGGCATCACCGACTCAACGGACATGAGTTTGAGCAAGCTCTTAGAGGCGGGGAAGGACAGGGAGGCCTGGCGTGCTGCAGCCCATGCACACGACTTAGGGACTGAACAACACCCGCCTGGAGAGGGCAGGCGGGCAGGTTTATAAGAAGCACATTGGTTTGAATTCTCACAATATGTGTGAAAGATGTTAATGGCCTTGACATTTGAACACAACCTATAATGTGAAATACGCCGCCACAAAACCCTGAATTCCTACCAAATAAATCAACCTTTTGAAGAACTCGCTGACTGTCTATGGAATATCCATTCTCCTGACCTTCCTTACTATGGAACACTGGTTTCATACGGGAGGGAATACGTTCAGCTTACATGGCGCATGTAGCCCTGTTTCATGGTGGCCTGTGAGAGACTAGTCCATTAAGTAGTGCTTCTGAGAAGCCATTGATTTTCTCATTAAAAGGGATAAACTGAACTAGCACACTTTTTGCCCTTTCCCTCTTCCTGCCTGGAGTGCGGTCATGATGCCTGGAGATGTTGAAAACATCCTGAGTTCAAGCATGGGGCTGCAGAGCAGAGGAGTACAGAAGACTGGGGTCCTTGATGACTATCTCAAGCAGTTAGGTCAGCCCAGGCTTGCTGCCACTGCTTGTTACTGGGAACTATAAACCCCGATTTGTAGATTATTATCCTTTACGTGAGGCTTCCCTTGTAGCTTAGTTGGTAAAGAATCTGCCTGCAAGGCAGGAGACCCATTTTGATCCCTGGGTTGGGAAGATCCCCTGGAGACAGAAATGGCCACCCACTCCAGTATCCTTGGCTGGAAAATCTCATGGACGGAGGAGCCTGGTGGGCTGCAGTCCATGGGGTCGCAAAGAGTCAGGCATGACTGAGCGACTAACACTTACATTTGCTTTATCCATTACATGCAACCCAATGCAAAGCTGCTGATAAAACACCCCTAAACTTCTTCCCAGTCAGCCCACACTAAACCATAGGAGGAATTTCACTCCATACCCTCCATAATCTCTACCTCCTGCAAGTGTCTATAACCACCTGCAGCCCAGTCAACTCAGTGACATAATGGAGAATCGTCCTCTTACACCTTCTTCTTTCTTCTAAATATTCTATTCAGTGTTTTTTGGTAAGAGGCCATCATCAGCATAACCCTCACAGAAAAGAATGGCGAAGAAGCCTGTGTGGTCAGTCATGTCTGACTTTGCGTGACTATGGTCTGTATGTAGGCCACCAGGCTCCTCTGGCCTTGTGATTCTCCAGGCAAGAAGGCTGGAGTGGGTTGCCATTTCTCCTCCAGGGGATCTTCCTGACCCAGGGATCAAACCTGTGTCTCTGCATCTTCTGCACTGGCAGGTGGATTCTTTACCACTGTGCCTCCTGGGAAGCCCCTCAGTAAATAAGTCATGAGTAGCAACACTTTCCCTTAAGCAACTTTTGATTAACTGACTGACTGCCAGCAGCATTGCTTAATTCAGGGATATTTAACAGAGAAAAGAAGGCACTAGCTCAAACTTTCTTGAATAACCCATTTAAGGCTTACAATTTTCCATAAAACTACTTTCCAGTGCTAAGAAGGCAAACACAATAGTATTAATTGCTTAATTTTTATTATAACCAGTGTGTGCATGCATGCTAAGTTGCTTCAGTCGTGTCCGACTCTGTGCAACCCCATGGACTGTAGCCCTCCAGGCTCCTCTGTTCATGGGATTCTCCAGGCAAGAGTACTGGAGTGGGTTGCCATGCCCTCCTGTATAACCAGTACATGTTATGTTAAATTGGTTACACTAGTTGTTTTTATAGCTATTCATTTGATAGCTTATTGGAGTCTTTTATAAAATTCTGTGTATCTTACATTTATGCCTGTTTTAATGAACTCAAGAATAACATTGCAGTCTTTAAAGCTCAAGTAAATATATGTGTATCTGTTCATGATGTGTGTTGGTTGTATGGTTTATATAATGCTGAGATCTGAGTGACAATGCTCCTCTATTATACTAATTTTCCTAGGGGGAAAATAGATTCTGCCTCGTAGTATTCCACCTTATGCCACAGTTTCCAGGAATGCCTGCATTCCACTTAAGAGCAGACAGTTGGCATATTCTTCTTCTTCCTCTAAGGACTGGGCTCCTCTGTCCCTGCTGGACAGGACGAGCTCTCCCACTCACGCCTTCCTTCCCTCAAAACTGTGGCATTTCCTTCTTCTCTTCTGTGTGTCTTTTCACCAACCGTCTCAGCTTGCGTCCTGAGAATGCACGCCCGCCATGGACCTCCCCTTCTGTTCTCCAAGCCTCCTCCTCCGTCTCCCCCACCCCTTGTAGGCTGACCCTGTCTGTCACCTGCTCAGGGGCTCTGACAGTGACTGCCTGGGCGCCAGCTGCTTGGCGTCTCAGTCCCACCGAGAGTTTCCACGAAAAATGCAACCACACCAAGCCTTCTGTGTGTGGGTTTCTTTCAGCTTTCTGAGGACTCAGGAGGTCCTAATCGTGGCGCAGCACCCTCCTTCATTTTGTCTCTGTGCTTCTCCCCACACCCCTCCCAAGGAGCTTCTTGCAGAAAAGCAAGACAAATCCCCACCACCCTAGACTCAGCTTTTACTTCAGGCAAGAATGGCATTTTCCTAAAGGAAAAAGCCAGCTCTCCCTGGGAGGGGAACTTGCATCAGTGACTAACAGAATTTTCCTCCCCTATTGTGACACTTATGATCCTCACACCCGAAGGGCATTTGCTCACATATGTTCATGGATAACCAAAGAATGTTCTGGTTCACAGAACGGCTTCATGCTCTTGTCCTTTAAACTTGGTTTTTACAAGGACGGTAAGAGTACAGACAGAGGGTTTGGACCTTTCTCTAGCTTGCGGTTGTCATGGAAGCTAACAGAAGTGGAGACGGAATGTCCCCTGCCATCCCAAAGAAACAACACATGTTGCCCGTCAGCAAGTCATCAGCCATGCCGGCTGCCCCTGATGGTGTGCCGTGAGGGGAACTCAGGAAGGAGAAAGCCAGGGAGCATTCTGGGCTCTGGACACTGGCCCTAAATCGTTAAGATGCCTCGCTGAGGAATCATTCAGTGCGCCCAGACTCTTGCATCTTCCCATGCATAGAGAAGCCCTGAAATCATTCCCTTGAGATGTCTGGCTTTTTGTGATTAGCAGTAATCTTTTGATGTTTAACTACATTTTTTTTTCTTTTCAGTAAAAACGCCTATGTATACTGGCTCCTCCCTTATCTCTTCAGAACAGTTCCTCAGAGCCGTCTGCGAGCCTGTCTCCCAGACTATAGTCATCAGTAAAGGCCCCAGATAAAATTTAACTCAAAACTTTTAGGTTGTTCGTTTTTCTTCAGCTGACTCAGAGCAAACCAGATAAAAAGACCCTCGAGACCCAAGTCCCCTCTCGTACATTTACTTCTGTTAGAACACAGTGAAGTGTTCCTGCTTTAAGGCCTGCATGAGGGGCTGGGGTGTGTGACGAGGGTCAGAGCCACGGGGCCGCGAGAGTGGGAGCCCCCGGCCTCTGCTCTTCAGCCGGCTCCCTCCGGGCGGCTCTGCTGAAGTCCTGCTCCTCCTCTCACCTCCTGCAGCTTCAGGTCTCGCTCCCATCACTTCTCCCTTCTGGGGACCCCCCCCGTCTTCCAAACTTTCCCCAAGTGCTATTAACACTAGACATCTGTATTTTATTTATTTCCAAGTGTTTTATTTGCCAGCCTTTTTATTAAGTCAACTAGTTCACATAAGACCCTGATGCTGGAAGAGATTGAAAGCAGGAGGAAAAGGGGACGATGGAGGATGAGATGGTTGGACGGCATCACCGACTTGATGGACATGAGTTTGAGTGAACTCCGGGAGCTGGTGAAGGACAGGGAGGCCTGGCGCGCTGCAGTCCATGGGGTCGCAAGGAGTCGGACACGACTGAGCCACTGAACAGCAGCAAAGTTCACACAGCAACTCAACTTACTCACGAGTTCCTTTTTCACCCTTTGACATATTTTATAAACACAGAATACATTGAAACTGTGGTTTTTGAAAATATGTTAAAAATAAATTTACTCATAAATTTCCTTAGCTGTTTATTTCATTCCAGCAACCCAAACTGCCGACAAATTTGAGCTAACAACTATACTACAGGCAGATTTATATTACTTATATAAAATATCTAAAAGAATTCATCAGGGTAGAAAAATTGTTTTAATTTCTCTATTTCAAATTTCAAAGACTACTATAGTTTATTACCCTATACATCTAATTGTTGAGTGTGTGATAGTCAGTTTGGGGGGGTCTCAGCTACATGTCTGGGTTTCTCAGATCAGTCAGTCTATCTACCTGTCTACCTATCCAGCATAAGACTATTTCTTTTTTTTTTTTTAATATTTATTTTTCTGTGCTGTGTCTTCGTTGCTGAGCGGGGCTTTTTCTAGCTGTGTGCAGGCTTCTCATTGCTGTGCCTCTTGTGAAAGATGAGCTCTAGGGTACACGGGCTTCAGTGTGCCCTACACGTGGCGCAGCAGCTGTGCTCGCGGGCTCCAGAATACAGGCTCAGTAGCTGTGGCGCTTGGGCTTCGTTGGCCCCTGGCATGCGGGATCTTCCTGCACCAGGAGTCGGGCCTGTGTCCCTTGCACTGCATGGCAGATTCTTAACCACTGCACCACCAGGAAAGCCCCCGAGACTATTTCTACATCCAGAAAGAACATAATTTACACTAATAAAAAAATTGCAAGGCATACGTTTTCAGAAATTTTATGGGTAATACTGTAGGTGTTCTGTCACTATTCTTGTCTTAGAAGATCCAAAGAGAATTTTACTCTTTCACGAGTGGTGTTGACATTGCTATCTTTCATCAGATCTATTTTTTCAAATCCTTAATAATGTCATCAGAATAAATGAATAGAAATGAATTATTGGAACAGAGGATATAAATATTCAGATCTATTTTTTAAAGTATTAGGTATAACAATTTTACTAATTTAAGGTCCACTAAAGACGTATGAAACTCCCCATGATTCCACAGTATTTCTAACACTCAAAATCTAACTCTTGATGTCTACATGCTATATGTCTCTCAGCTGAATTAATTCCAGTAGCAAATTGTACTTTCCAGAAAAGTCTCATGAATGATCCATTGCTTGATTGCTGCCATGCTTTATAATATTTGTTCTGTTTAGACTCAAGAAAAGTCTGACTATATACAAAATTACTAAATTATATTTAGTTTTGTTCAGGACCAAGAGACATTACTGTTTGTAATTGAACTTTACATTAATCCTTTTAAATCACATTTTCACCATTAGCATTATCTTGGCTGAATTTCATTATTGAATAATTTTTAGGTTTTTTTTTTTTTTCAAGTAGGATTGTGAATGTCATATACACTGNCTCCCTGCCATGGCAAGAGCACCTCCAGGGCTGTTTCTTTCTCATCCTTACCCCTCCCTACTGTATCTATGCCTTGCAGAGCCCAAAAACTTCTACTGAAAGCTGGATGAAGTTGGCAATATTTCAAGATATTGACCTTTAGGAAGGCTATTGCGATAGATGAAATGTTTGTATTCCCCTAAATTCATATGTTGAAATCTTCACAACCAGTGTGATGGTATTAGGAGGTGGGGCCTTTGGGAAGTAAATAGATCATGAGGGTAGAGCCCTAATGAATGGGATTAGTGCCGTTAGAAGAGACACAGAGAGCTCCCTTCTCTTCTGCCATGGATGTTATCTATGAACCAGCATGCAGGCTCTCAACAAAACCTAGCCAAGCTGGAGCTTTGATCTCTTTCTTCCGGGTCTCCAGAAATATGAAAAATAAATTTCTGTTATTTGTAAGTCACTCAGTCTATTGTATATATCTCTCTGATAGCTCAGTTTGTAAAGAATCCTCCTGCAAGCAGGTTCGATTCCTGGGTCAGGAAGATCTGCTGGAGAAGGGATAGGCTACCCATTCCAGCATTCTTGGGCTTCCCTTGTGGCTCAGCTGGTAAAGAATCCACTTGCAGTGTGGGAGACCTGGGTTCGATCCCTGGGTTGGGGAGATCTGGAGAAGGGAAAGGCTACCCACTCCAGTATTCTGGCCTGAAGAATTCCTTGGACTGTATAGTCCATGGGGTTGCAAAGAGTCCGACATGACTGAGCGACTTTCACTTTCAATCTACTTACTGTATTTTCATTAAAGCAATCTGAAGGGACTAAGACTCTATTAGAAGAAATATAGTGGGTAGAGGGACAAAGCTAAATGACACCAATAGGAAATAATCAGATAAATTCAGAATGTGGGATATTCTACAACTGGTCTGGTCTCTTAAAAAAAATCAATGCAATGAAAATAAAAGGATGGGTCAAAAGGAACCTAGGTCAAAAGGAACAGACAGTCAAGTGAATGTGTACTCCATGAGCAGACACGGACTTGAACCAATGAGCTACAAAAGATACTTACAGACTTTTGGGGGAATATAAATAACTGGGTTTCAGATGGTATTCAGAAATTATTACTAATTTTCTTCGGTGTGATAATGGTATTTGCAGTTAGGAGAATATTCCTTTATATTGGACATGCTGTTGGCATGCAGAGATGACAGGGGACGATGTCCATGATTTATTCTGAAATTCTTCACACAGTAAATAAGTAAATAAAATCCAAGCATTCTAAGGTTCAGGGTGGCTCAAGGGAGGAGAATGAGATCCCCCAGGGGACAGAGCTCACCTTCCTGGGCTTGGCTGGGCCCCCAATGCTTGCCAAACCCAGGGGTGTGCACTTTCTGTGTGTTTGGAAGGAAATGTGCAGCAGCACCTGGCACATAGTAGGTGCTTAACCAAACTTGAATGAATGAAAGAATGGACAGTCTTTGTGGGATTCACCTTCTTGGAAGGGTTCTGGCTGAACAACCCCCAACCCTATTTACATTCCACCTATCCTCCAAACCTCCAAGCTGGAGAAGGCAATGGCACCCCACTCCAATACTATTGCCTGGAAAACCCCATGGACGGATGAGCCTGGAAGGCTGCAGTCCATGGGGTCGCTGAGGGTTGGACAGGACTGAGCGACTTCACTTTCACTTTTCACTTTGATGCATTGGAGAAGGAGATGGCAACCCACTCCAGTGTTCTTGCCTGGAGAATCCCAGGGACGGGGAAAGCTGGTGGGCTGCCGTCTATGGGGTCACACAGAGTCGGACACGACTGAAGTGATTTAGCAGTAGCAGCAGTATCCTCCAAGCTCATCACAAGACGGTTAAAAACACTGGCAGGGTGTCAAGGGTCGCCTTTGAGGGAAGTGCCAGGGAGGGCTCTCTGAGGTCTCACCGGATGATTTCAGGCATCACTGCCATGGCCTCTCTCTAAGCCCCTTCAGCATCTCCTGAGACCCCTCGTGGAGCTCAGCTGCTTCTGCAGCCCCGCCATTCGGGTCAAGAGTCAACTGCTCATAATCCTTCTGTCCTGAGCAGCTGGCCTGCTGGTCCTTATTCATTTTATTGAATCGGGTATAGCATCAGAAGCAGTCCTGTTCCCTGTAAGGCTCCCAAGCCAGGTGAGACACAGTGTGGGTACCCACCAAGAACCTGAGGTCCTAAGCAATAATAACGACGATAACGATTAATGAAAATAATAATATGTTACATCACTCAGTATTTATTGTTTCCAAGTTTGTGAAAATTTGTTTAACAAAAGTTCTTTCTTTAATTCTCCTAAGAGGACTGTTTTCCTTGTTTTTTTACTTTAACGCTGATCCCCATTTGGCAGACTGGTTCCTAGTCTCACAGTTAGGAAGCGGCATACCAGGATTCAAACGCCAGTTGCCTCATTCCTGCTTCTTTCCCAGGAGCAACGTTCAGGCTGCATTTCAGGGCTCCTTAGCCGTGGGGCTGGTGAACGCTTGAGGACAGCTGAGAAATCCTGGAACCGCCAGGGCCCAGGAGCCAGTGGTGTGCTTCGTTCCCTACCAAGTTCCGTGTTGAAATGATTATCCTTAGTAATAGCTCCTGCCCCTTCTTTCACAAGCTTCAGAAGCACACCACAGGACGGTCCAAAGTCGAGCAGGCTGATGCGTCACCTCTGATGGAAGTGCCTGGGAGGACCCTGTCCGAGAGGCCAGCCCGCGGAGCTAAGTAACCCGGTGGCAAACACTGCCCTCCAGTCAGGAAGATGTTCAGGTTATGTGGCTTTCTTGTCAGCCCTCAGGGAAAGGGCTTCCTGGTGGGTCCCCACTGGCATCTGAGCTAGGCTGGGCATTTCTTATCTTTGTTCCTCTCTCAGGGCCGATAGCTCACCCACCTTCTGGTCGGCAGAGGGTGGTATTAAATAAAGACCAGTTGTCACTGGTGGGCTCTGCCCACATTTTCTACCCCGAATGCATCCTTTCAATAGGTATCTGGTGACATAGAGCCAGTGAGGTCCCGCCTGCCTCACAGATGTTAGGTTCCAGCCACAAGCCCCCAAAAAAACCTGAGAAAGAAGGACCCAGTTTTCACTGAAAATGAAGCTTTCCAGGGCTGCTGACTAAGGAGTTTTCTTTCCAAACATCTGAGAGAGCAAACAGATTGTAAATTAAGAGGGAGTTACAAGATAGTAACTGAAGGGAAACCAAGCCGCCCAGCTCTCTGGCTGTGGCTGGTGTGGCACTGATGGGACCCAGGCGGCCAAGAAAGGCGACTAAGCAGGCGGGCGAGTGGGCGGGAGGGGACCGCGGTGCTGGGGACCGCGTGCAGCCTTATTCCTTGAGCCAAGGGGCACCGGTTCCTTCTGACAGGAGGTGGAACACTGGTCTATGTCTTCCTGTGAGCCAGTGAATTAGTGATTCCCACCCAGATCAAAGTTCAGTCTCCCGAGGCAACTCAGCAAAAATAAAGTGAAACAAATTCTCACCCACTCAAACCGGTCTTCCCATGACCGAAGCTTTAAGTCTGGAGTCAGACGGGCCTTGAGTCACACTTCGCTACTCCTTCAGAGTAAAAATACTGGTTTCAGTCAAATGTCTCCATTCAGCTGAGGCTTGGATTTATTAATGGGAGGAGCGCCCCTGGCATAGCTGTCTCTGGCAGTCATCCTGTGGATTTGGGGTGCTGGGCCGTACTGGGGAGCCTGCCTCAGAGCAGAAAAGTCAGGAGCAACTCCCTCTGCTGTGACCACACCACCTCCAGCCCTAACTCAGAAATCCTGCTCTGGAGAACAGAAGAGAAAAGGAGGGGTGGATATTGGAAGCAGACAGTTGGCTGGGCAAGTTTCAACATGCTCATGCCTTCAGTTTTCCTTGTTGTGTCCCTGAGTTCAGTGACTGTCAGTGTGACCCTGTCATTCAGGGATATCAAGCTCTGTCTGAGGACCCCCCAAGTCCGAGGACCCCCAGACCTTACTCAGGAACTTACTGCCCATCACTACCCACCAGGGGCCCCTCTGGGGAAAGGTCAGGATTCCAGGTTTGGGAATCTCCTTACAGAGCCATGAGCTTTCCAAACAGGACCCGCTGTGTGGTTTGGGCTATGGAGCCATGCCCCAGGAGCACCTGAGATCTCCCCATGTCCAGCCCTTACTTGCTGCTTGTACAAGGCAGGAATCAAGGCTAAACCATACCCAAACAAATAGCTTTCAGCAAAACTGAAATCCCAGGGGGTTGGTGTTGGTGTTAGTTTCAGAGCTTGGAGAATCGAGTCAGTGATCAATGGAACAGGGTGGAGAAAAATAAGACAGAATATGAGGCAAGGCTCTCATATTTGCAGGCCAAGGCACAGGACAGATACTGGAAGGATCCCTCCATTTCGCTGGGAGGCTCAGTACTAACTGGTTCAAGAAGCAAACAAGGTGAATGTCTGCCAGGGACCATGGGCCTGATCGGATCCAGACAGGGTCCCGCCCTCGAGGGGCTCACAGCCTGAGGGAGCGAGGAGCAAAGCCACAGGTGACTTGACAGCCCTCATCACACCATGAAGCTTCTGGGATCAGACAGACCTGGCTTCTAGACTCTTCCGCTTCCTGGCTAGTGAGCTTGGGGAAATTACACAGTGTTCCAAGTCATGGTTTTATCCCCAGCAAACTGGGGTGAGTAGTGTTCAGGGACCTCCTAGAGTTCCAGGGAGGATTCTGAAGGCCCGTGTGTGCAAAGCGCGTGCCTGGCACCCAGTGGCACTGCTAGTAATGCAGGCTGGTTGGATGACAATAATGTAAACCTCTTGTTATCAGAGAACTCTGCCAAGCACCCAGGGTGGCAGGAGACCAACCAGCAGACCAACTGGTGTTCGGGCCGGACGGGCCAGGGGAGGGGCGACCAGAAAGGGCTTCCGTGAGCGATGCTGGCCCCATGGTAAGGAAGAGCGACCCTGGGAGGGGGCGCTTGGGTCCTGGAGAGCAGCCGACCATTCTGGCAGAGCCTGCCACACATGGGTGCAGCCCCAGATGTTTTGTGATACGCTGAGGAGTTAAGACTTTGTCATGAGGGCAAAGGAGCACCGGGAAGGCTTTCTGCTAGAAGAGCACTCTGCACTCGGCCAAAGGTTAGATGGGAAGGGAGGCGAGGTGGGGTGAGTCAGCCTGGGCTGTCACAGTGGTCACGCGAGAGACCCTGGGGGCCTGAAGATGGAGGAGATGGGGGTGTAGGAGGCATCACTGGTAGGAACTCCAGGTCTGAGAGGATTAGGCATGAGGCAGGAAGCAGGCCCTGAGCAAACGTGGGGTTTGGGTGGTTAATGGGGACAGGCCACCAAGGCCAGGGGTGAGGGTGTGCAGGCAGGTGAGAGTGCAGCTTTGTGAGGCACATATGTCGATGCAGAGTCTGTGGGATCCTGGCTGGGGGTGGCGGGTTTCAGAAGCCTGGGGCAGGGCTGCGGAAGGGGCAAGGATGAGGAGCTCGATCAAGACTGTGTGTTACCTGTTTGGGCTGAGCAGCCACTGGGAAACACTACGTCGGCATCCAGGGAGCCCTTTTCCCGAGGCAGACACAGCACCCACTGACCTTTGTGATTTTCTGTGGCTCTAGTCACTGACCCCCAGGAGACAGATGGCCACATGGGGAGAGGAGCGTGAGTGTGGCCCAAGGGCGAGTGGGAAGGTGGAAGCCAAAGGGGCCGATGTCCCCACTCACAGTCTCGGTCAGGGTGGGTGCAGGGACCGTGTCTAGTCCTTAAATCCTAGGTTTGGGAAACTGAAGGAAGGGAGCAGTTCTTGCAAGCGGTAAATCTAAAATAAAACATATGAAGTGATATGAATTCTATCTTCAGAGACTGTCCTGTTGAAAAGATGAGGTAACATGATGGACAACGGAGGGATGAGACACGGAGGGCATCCAGTGACTGTGGATGTCAGGCGGCCTCTCTGACTTACTGTCAGGAGGACGACCGTTGCTCCCAGCATCAGCCTTCTCTCTGTATCATCAGTGATGGAGTGCTGACCTGGACGAAGGACGATAGTACAAAGTTATTTACTGAGTGCTTCTTCTGTGCCAGTGACTCTATGGATTATCCTCATTTAATCTCCCATCCTGAGTAGATGTTTTTATCTCTTACTTGTTTCATCACCCTTACACTTTGGGAGCACTAGGACACAGACATCAAGCTGAATGAGGGGTTGGAGACCGTGTGTGGAAATGCTCAGGTTGTCCATGAACTGCCCAGCAGAGTGAGAGGGATTTGGCAAAGGCTTGCCTGCTCTGGGGACCCGTGGGCAAGATGGAGAAATGTGAGTGTCCCTGTGCTGGGAAGATGTGTCCAAGTCTTCCTGGCGCTCTGCAAGGGGAGATGTGGGGATTTGTACAGTTCAATATCTGGGTCAGTGATTGGATCACACAGGTTATTTGTCAATCTGTGGATGACAAAGCTGAGGAAGGAGGGGGAGATTACATGTTAGATGGCACAGTTAAGATCTGATGAGATGGACCGGCTGAAATTGTCATTCAATTAAAATTTGATGAGATGCTGCTGCTGCTGCTAAGTCACTGCAGTCGTGTCCGACTCTGTGTGACCCCATAGACGGCAGCCCACTTGATAATAGTTTAGATGGAGACAGAATATAATTTAAGCTGTTTCCCTTGCTTGTTGAGTACAGCCACTAAGGCTCAAATTCTTACAAGCATGACTTACGGTTTTAAACTTCATGCAAATTACATTATTAGACATGCAAAAAATATGCACATATACATTGTTGTACAGGTGAAGTTTATCTGCCAACAGGAAATTTTCTGTTATATTGCCAAAAGATAAACAGCTTCCTTTAGGGCTGCTCAGATTACAATTCAAATTGTTACCCAAAAAATGAGAGTAAAATCTCATGGACCCTCAGTGGTGAGCCTGAGTTTTTGCCCCTGAGCTTTTCTCTTTCACATCATTAGGATGCTTGGAGATTTCTGACCCTTAGGATACTGCTCTCTAATTCCAAACCATACTTCTAATGTATTTAAATATTTTTTTTCCTGACCATAAAAATGATGCATGTTCCTTGTAGAAACTTTGGGCAATAGAGAAAAGCATAGAGATAGGAAAACAAAAACTACTTGAAATTCTATCACTAGAGATAAGCGCAGATTACCATTTAACCATACCATATTTCCCTAGGGGCTCGGATGGTAAAGAATCTGCCTGCAGTTCGAGAGACCTGGGTTCGATTCCTGGGTTGGGAAGATTCCCTGTAGGAGGGCACGGCAACCCACTCCAGTATTCTTGCCTGGAGAGTCCCCATGGACAGAGGAGCCTGGCGGACTGCAGTTCCAGGGATCGAGAAGAGCAGGACACGACTGAGTGACTAAGCACACACACATATTTCCCTAGGAGGGCTTCCCTGGTGGCTCAGATGGTAGAGAATCTGCCTGCAATGCAGGAGACCCAGGTTCGATCCCTGGGTTGGGAAGATCCCCTGGAGAAGGAAAGGGCAACCCAGGCCAGTATTCTTGCCTGGAATTCCAGGACAGAGGAGCCTAGCAGGTTAAAATCCATGGGTCGCAAAGAGCTGGACACAACTAACATTTTCAGTTTTATTTCCCTGATGTTTTTCTTTGTATTTTAAATAAAAGATACCATATTTATACCTTTTTCTGTAATGAGATTATATGCTACATACTGCTTTGTAGTCTACATTTTTAAAGAATAAATGTGATTAAATAGTCTTCAGAAACTGGTTTCAACAACATCATTATTTAAAATGATGTTTTCCTACTAAAGAGAAACATGCTAGGGCTAACCTCATTTACTGATCCCTTGAATTACCGATGATGGTCTTTGAGAGGAAACGCAAGGTCCAGCCCTAACACCCCTTAACAGGGTTTCACGGTCTTCCTTATTTGCCTCTCCGTTTTCTTCTCTTCTCATTGCTCTGTCTAAGCTCAAGCTCTCAGCACCGGAGACTCCGGATTCAGTCCTCAGAAAGCCTCAGTCCGTCATCCAGCCCGTCTGTCTCTCTGTTCCCCCATCTCCCCTGTGTCCTTGAGGCCTTCTAACCTGCAATGGCCTCTTTCTAGAAAGCTCCTTTGTATTTCAACTAAATCCTACCTCATCTTTCAGCTGTCAGCTTGGATGTCCCTCCTCAGAGAGCTTCCCCTGACCCCCACGACCAGGTCAGGCATCACTTCCCCTCACCCCTACAGCATCCTCACTTCCCTTTCCATAGACCGCGGCGTGGACCCAACCTGTCTTTGGGTCTGCCTCCTGGGAAGGACTGAGACTTCTGTCAGGAGGGACCACATCTACCCATTTGTACACAAAATTGCACACCCAACATTGATGACAGTTTGCAGCAGATACTTTTTAAAATCTATTTCTTACAAACAAGCTTATTTTTTAAGTTATACATCTCTTCACAAGAATGAAATGTCCATCAGTAGGAGCCTTGTCTGTCCTACTTGCTTCAGCATCTAACCCCAGTGCCTAGAACTCTGTTAACACCTGGAAGGGTACCACTTCATATTTCTTTTCCATGTTTGTGACTGCCTATTTACAGTATATGGCATGTATGTTGTCATTTTTACAGCAGTGAGATGACACATGCAAGTGTGCACACATTTTTGGTAATCTGCTTTTTTTCACTCAGCTACATATTGTGAATTTCATGCTAATAAATAGTGAGGGGCAGAATATGCCACTCCCACAATACGCCACTTTGAATGTTGATTATTTTCAGCTGCAAGGACTGGAAAAGCAACAAATGCAAGGAGACACTTTCTCTGAACTCCCTTTATCTGCCTAAAGACCGAGCCTCCAAAAGGAACTCAACTGTGAGAAGTCCCCACCCCAGGAGTTTCATCAACCAAGGACGGTTGACTTTTACACAGGAGGGAAGACCAGACAAGCTGTGTCACAAACCATCATACTAGGCTCTTCTAAGTGGCTAGTCACCGCTCCTAAAAACCATTCACCCCTTGCTAAGAGGGCTACATTCCCTTCCCCTTTCTCTATTCAAATGGCGTTTAAGTCTGAATTCCAAGAGCCCCCTCAAGGAGTCACTTATTTTTCCCTGGACACCTGCCATATACCCATGACACGTGTTGTCCTTCAGTCGCTCGGTCGCTTCGGACTCTTTTGTGACCCCATGGACTGTAGCCCTCCAGGCTCCTCTGTCCTTGGGATTTCCCAGGCCAAGAATATTAGTGGTGAGTTGCCATTTCCTTCTTCAGGGGATCTTCCCCATGCAGGGATCAAACCCCAGCCTCCTGCACTGGCAGGCAGATTCCTTACTCCTGAGCCACCAGGGAAGCCCCATACATGACATATAGTGCATGTTATACATTATATATAAATATATAATATATATTATTTAACATAATACACGTTAATAGAATATTTGTTTTTCTCTTGTTCATGTCTCTTTTACAGGGATCTCAGCTAAGAACTTACAAGAGTAAAAGGGAAATTACTTTCCTTCATCTGCAACAGTCTTCTAGACAAAAATCTTAGTCTCTTCCGCTGTTGAACCTCTTGGTTATTTTCTGCAATAATTCCTTCGCTAGGTCTTCTAACCGTTTAGAAGAGCAAGTGGAGTCTATAAGCAGAATAGGTATGGTGCACACACACGATGTGACCAGGAGGTGGCGCCGGAGGGCGCTTCTGTTTCCTCCCAGGCCTCTGGCCTTCCAAGAGCTCGCCCCTCGGAAGCGGCGGGAGCGCTGTGCGCGGGCCTCCCTCTGTGCCCGCTTCTGGCTCTTTACCCGTCTGCTTCTCCTCGGCTCCCTTACCTCGTCCTCAAACCTCCACTTCAGCTTCTGAGATGCGTAACTCCCTTTTGGGGGGGGGCTCCAAAATCACTGCCGATAGTGACTGCAGCCATGAAATTAAAAGACCCTTCCTTGGAAGAAAAGTTATGACCAACCTAGACAGCATATTAGAAAGCAGAGACATTACTTTGCCGACAAAGGTCCGTCTAGTCAGTTCAGTTCAGTCGCTCAGTCGTGTCTGACTCTTTGCGACCCCATGGACTGCAGCATACCAGGCCTCCCTGTCCATCACCAACTCCCAGAGTTTACCCACTCTCATGTCCATTGAGTCGGTGATGCCATCCAACCATCTCATCCTCTGTCATCCCCTTCTCCTCCTGCCTTCAATCTTTCCCAGCATCAGGGTCTTTTCCAATGAGTCAGTTCTTCCCATCAAGTGGCCAAAGTATTGGAGATTCNTCATAACTACCACATTACATAGGTATTAGTGCTAATCCCATTCCTAAAGCTGGTCTCTCAAATGTCACCTTCATGTCCAGTTGCCAAATCGAAAGTCTTATTTGCAACTTTTAGTCCTTTAAACTCTGAGTAACTTGAAAATATTCATTCATTCATTCAGTTAGGTGATAAGACCCAGTCCAGGTGTAGGCAATATTGCAGTAAGCAAGACAAACACTTCTTGCCCTCACAAACCTTCATTTCTGGTGGGGATGGACAGGTATTCACTGAACAGCAGCCTGCAAGGTGGGTGTTATGAAGAAGGGCCTGAGGAAGGACTCTGAAAGGTGAATCTCTTCCCTCCTGGTTTCTGGGCTTTGCATCTCTCCAGATTCTAGTTCCTATTCCTCTGATCGTTCATTTGCTGATTGCCAGGGTTTGGAGTTTGCCTCCTCCCCTTCTGGCTTCAAACACTTTCTCTGGGAGCTTTCCTAAAAGCTTGTGGCTCCAACAGCTACTGAGGATTCCCAAACTAGCTCTCCAGTCACATCAGTGTTCCAGGTCCCTACAAGATCAACATATTCAGAATTGTGCCTCCATCATTCATAACTCCTAACTGATAATTTTAGTTCTGCCTTCATCCACCCCAGCCTTTTCAGCCAGTTAAAATCCCATTCACCTTTAGGACACAGCTCACAGCCACCCCACTCCAGACAGTCCANCATTCATAACTCCTAACTGATAATTTTAGTTCTGCCTTCATCCACCCCAGCCTTTTCAGCCAGTTAAAATCCCATTCACCTTTAGGACACAGCTCACAGCCACCCCACTCCAGACAGTACACCCCACCCTCTCCAGGTGGAGCCAGTCAGTTCTTCCTATTTCCCCCTGGCTACTCCCATACAACTGAGTGACTGAACAACAACTCCATGCCTATCACCTTATGCAAAGAATAATTAGCTTTGTCTGTGTCTGTCTCCTCCGTTAGCCTGCATGTTCCCTGAAGGCAGACTTCGGGACTCATTCATCTACATGCTCCATGTTTTGCAGGGCAGTTGTTCGGTCGCTAACTCTTGTCTGACTCTTTGCGACCCCATGGACTGCAGCTCGCTAGACTTCCCTGTCCTTCACCATCTCACGGAGTTTGCTCAAACTCATGTCCATTGAGTTTGTGATACCATCCAACCATCTCATCTTCTGTCACCCCCTTCTCCTCCTGCCCTCAATCTTTCCCAGTATCAAGTAAAAGCCCAAATACTGTTTCTTGAACTGCTGAACTCAATTGGATCTAGGAAACTTTTTCAATTTCCCAGTTGAAGGCAGTGCTTTTTAATGGGACCACAACACTTCCTTTAGTAATGCTGTTAATAGTTGAGTGTGCCGGTCTCAATCATGGGATTGCCAGCAATCTCTTTGCACATTTTGTTTGCCTTTTGTCCACCACTGCCCTCCAGGACCAACCATATAATGAGAATCATTCCGTTGCCTTGGCCCACCCTTGCTCAAAGTTCACTTGTTAATTCAGCTATATGTTCATGTGTTTGTGCACTTATTCAACAAGCGCTAATTGAGGGTCTTATTTGAGCCAAGCATTACTCAAGGCAAACCCCACCCTCAAGAAATTTAAATTTTCGTGGAGGACATGAACAATAAACAAGCAAATAAGTAAACAAGGAAATATCAGATAGATAAATGCTATGAAAGTACTAAATAGGGAGATAAGGTAAAATGTGAACAGGAGGGAAGGGTGGCATTTTGGGTAGAAGGTACAAAGAGGTCCGGAAGAGATGTGTGGCAGAGGAGCGGAGTAGGGAAGGCAAAAGTCCTAATACAGGCAGAGAAAATGGCAGACTGAGAAGCTGAAAGGAGTTCAAGGTGCCCTGTGTGGAATGAACATGTGGAGCATGATGCAGGTAAGCAGGGGCCAGAGCATCCAGAGTCCTGCAGGCTCAGAAGGACTGTTGATTTTATTAAAAGAAAAAAAATGAAGAACTATTAAGGGATTTTGTACAGAGGAGAGACGCAATCTGATTTGTTTTGTACAAACAGTTCTCTAAAAAAAAAAAGGAAGAAAAATGTAGGCAGGACAGAGTAAGCGCAGAAAGACCAATTACAAGATGGCCACAACGGTCCAAGCAAGTTTACTGGTGGTGAGAGCAGGCGTGGGCCCCACTGAGGGAGAGAAGATGACCCCTACACACTCCAGGCTAGAGTCTGTCTGCTCTTACTACTTCTGGGAACCATCCACCCAGCCAGGAGGCTTCTCGATGATGCTGCCGCATGCCCAGGGCCCAGGAGAAGTCCCCACGAGGTGGGTGAGAGGTACCCAGAGTTGGCCAGAAGCTCGTGTCCTTTAGTCTGTGTCTCCTTGGCCCCCTTTTTTCTGGCTCAATCCCACAAGAAAGAGAGCCCCTGTGCCAGCCCTTCAGAGGCCTGGAGAGACTGGCAGGGCACAGGAATGCCTGAGAGCAGAGACGGCTGTGGGCTTTGGCAGGTGTGGGTGGCAGCGATGGTGGTGGCCTAGGCTCCCACCAGCCGCCAAAGCTGCAGATCCATTTTCCTAGGCTGCTATCTTGACTTATTCTTAGACTATCTCTAAATGCTTCCCTGCTGCCCTAACTGCTAAAACACAGTTCGTTAATGCTGTTTTCCCCCACAAAACCGAGGAGCATTTAAACCAATTAAGCTCAGTCAAAGTGCACCTGCCAACTGTTAAGAGCTGCTAAAAGGTGCCCAGTGCCACTGGCCTCAACCTCTTCACCTGTCACCACCTCACCCCATCCTCCCAGCTCCTCTGGGAACTGGCCTCACTCCTCCTGGGGGCCTAGTACCCTCCTCTGCTCACCTAACTCCTCCTTTAAATCTCAGCTCTAATATCACTTCCTTCTTGAGGCTGTCCCTGAGGGCTGCCTGCCAGTCTCTGTGCCCTGATTAAATGCATTCAAAGCACTAGGGACTTTTCACAGGACTCACAGTAATTATAATTACATACTTACCCAGCAGGGTGGAAATATACACGTGACAGTTCAGGTTTTCTTTTCTTTCTTTTCTTAAAGGTAGCTTAAATGATTAATTTTCATAACTAGTCTCCCATTCCTGCTGATGGTGGGGAAGGGAAAAAAACCTTCAACTTGCCAAAGGAAGGGAATAGCCCCTTCTGGTTTAAAACCATCTGTTTCCCTCTAACAATCGGTTAATTCAAGGTGGACACTGGTTCCTCTGCCTTTTCTAAAACCAGCTTGAGCATCTGGAAGTTCACAGTTCACGTACTGCTGAAGCCTAGCTTGCAGAATTTTGAGCATTACTTTACTAGTGTGTACACCTTTCTAGATGGTGCTGGGCTTTGTTGGCTTTTTTGTTTTTTGTTTTTTTGTAAGACAATAGATTTATTGGGATTAAAATTTAAACAGCCAATTTATTCTTCTTTGATATGGATATATTATGTGCTCTTTTTAAAATTTTCTTACATTCTAGCCTCAAGTTCATTTCATTCTTAATTGGGCACAGGGCTTCAGGAATTAGTGATATTAGCAAAGATAACTCAAAGTAAGAGGGGTAAGGAAGAGGCAGTTTGAAATTTAAGAAAACTGTGTTTAAGAGGCTCTGGACTAGGCCACAGGAGGAATGAATCTGAACAAGGATCTTCCCTTTTTCCTTCTTCCCTTCCTTCTGTTGTTCCTTTTAGTCATGGAGGGATTCTATGAACTGTTGCTATCATTGTGCTGTATGCTAAGTCACTTCAGTCATGTCCGATTCTTTGGGACCCCATGGACTGTAGCACATCTGGACTAGGCCACAGGAGGAATGAATCTGAACAAGGATCTTCCCTTTTTCCTTCTTCCCTTCCTTCTGTTGTTCCTTTTAGTCATGGAGGGATTCTATGAACTGTTGCTATCATTGTGCTGTATGCTAAGTCACTTCAGTCATGTCCGATTCTTTGGGACCCCATGGACTGTAGCACACCAGGCTCCTCTGTCCACGGGATTCTCCAGGCAAGAATATTGGAGTGGGTTGCCATGCCCTCCTCCAGGGATCTTCCCAACCTGGGGACTGAACCCACGGATCTTATGTCTCTGCCTTGACAGGCGAATTCTTTATACTAGTGCCACCTGGGAAGCTCTGTTGATGTCATTAGTGTGTTGCATTTCAAAAGAAGTGAAGCATGGAGGAAACAGCCTCAGCAGGGCAACGCCCCTAAACTCTTGGGGCTTCACTGTCTCTGGCTGTGGGTAGTTGGTGACGTGATGTCAGGGATCCCTCTGAGTCCAGTCAAACCAAGATTCTTTCTCCGTTTACATCTTTTCAACACCTGCTCGTGTTGCATGGTTTCAAAGAAGGGCATATTGTGTATATGTCAGCAAAGATACTTTGCCTCTATATATATTTGAATGTTCCATGATGCCAAATCTTTGTCCAGTGGCACATTATTTATTTTATTTTCCCTTGTTTTCCTCTCTCTTTTCTCTTCCTCTCTTCTGATCCTTAGTCTGAGAATCCAACAATGTTCAAAACTCTTTTCAGATGTCTAAATTGTACCTTAATTGAACTAGATATTTTCAAATAGGGCTTTTTACATGAAATAATAGAGAGGCAAAATAGGCTGTTTTCTATCAGGTTTATTGTCATCAACTTTGCCCCTGTTTCAGATTGAGCTTCCCTCCAAGCATATTCTCACAAATGCCACAACCAAATTTCCTTCTTTTGAATTTGGATTAACTGCTTCACTCATGTAAGTAAGCACTTTTTAGTGATTCTAAAAGCAGTATAGTAATGGATTTTTTTTTCTCAAAAGAGAATTATAGATAGCAATAGCCTCACAACAAATCCAGGACACGCAATTATAAATGGATTAGCCCAAATCTCAAACATTTGAATAGTTTTAGTGTTATCAACTCCAAACTTGTTTCATAACAAGGACAATAAATTGAGAGACGAGTGTTGGGGCAAAGAATTAGCAACTTTATGTGGAAACCCAGCAAACTGAGTAGGTGGTAGCAAATTAGTTAGCATTCCAAAGAAACAACTTTTTTTTTTAATCTGTGATTTTGTTTTTAATTCTTAAGCTTTATGATCATCTATTTTACAAACCTGTGCTAATGATATAGCAGTGGTCAAAAGCATTATTAGCAGTCACACAGTAGTTCTACAGTTGCATTTCTGAATGCCTAAGAGAAAATTCTGAATTATAACTTAGTCTGTCTTTATAAAGAACACACAAGCAAAGTGTACTAACAGATCTTGCCATAGTGATTTTTAAAAGCATCTGATCTTAAAGATAACCTGTAAAATGTAGAAAGTGCTAAATATTCTTTATTTGATGCTATAGGAGAAATATCAATAACCTCAGATACGCAGATGACACCACCCTTATGGCAGAAAGTGAAGAGGAACCAAAAAGCCTCTTGATGAAAGTGAAAGAGGAGAGTGAAAAAGTTGGCTTAAAGCTCAACGTTCAGAAAATGAAAATCATGGCATCTGGTCCCATCACTTCATAGGAAATAGATGGGGAAACAGTGGAAACAGTATCAGACTTTATTTTGGGGGGCTCCAAAATCACTGCAGATGGTGATTGCAGCCATGAAATTAAAAGATGCTTACTCCTTGGAAGGAAAGTTATGACCAACCTAGATAACATGTTGAAAAGCAAAGGTCCGTCTAGTTAAGGCTATGGTTTTTCCTGTGGTCATGTGTAGATGTGAGAGTTGGACTGTGAAGAAAGCTGAGCCCTGAAGAATTGATGCTTTTGAACTGTGGTGTTGGAGAAGACTCTTGAGAGTCCCTTGGACTGCAAGGAGATCCAACCAGTCCATTCTGAAGGAGATCAACCCTGGGATTTCTTTGGAAAGAATGATGCTAAAGCTGAAACTCCAGTACTTTGGCCACCTCATGTGAAGAGTTGACTCATTGGAAAAGACTCTGATGCTGGGAGGGATTGGGGGCAGGAGGAGAAGGGGACGACAGAGGATGAGATGGCTGGATGGCATCACCTACTCGATGGACATGAGTTTGAGTGAACTCTGGGAGTTGGTGATGGACAGGGAGGCCTGGCGTTATGCGATTCATAGGGTCACAAAGAGTCGGACATGACTTAGCCACTGAACTGAACTGATACACAAACCACACTAAAATGCCTTTCATTAAGTAAAAGGCAATATTTTAGGTAGAGAATTTTAATTACATTGGCACAGTTAAGATCACAAAGATAAAGTGGGCCTTGTTAGTGCATCTTTAGCCCTTGCCTTAACAAACTAATTAAACACAGGTGACTCTTGCTCTGTACTATGAGACCACAAAGGGATCTTAGTATTTAAATATATAAGTATAACCAGTTACAGAAATCTAAATATAAAACCAATCTCCTACAGGTTTTGAGAAAGCATTCATCATCTCCCAAAAAAATTTAACAGTCCTTATTCAAGTTCGATTGTCTCTTTAGATGGGGAAAACAGTTATAGTACTTGTTGAACTGGAATTACTATCAACATTTTAAAAACTGACCTTGTTCATTTAGTCACAAGCAAATCTTATTTAAATCAGGACTGTCCAACAGAAATATTCCATCAGCCCTTCATGATCTGAATTCCTATATATGAGATTCATTTAAATATGGTACACATAACAAGGGGCTTCCCTGGTGGCTCAGATAAAGTCATGAGACATTTCTGGTTTGTGATAAATAAGGCAGTGGCCAACTATTACTCATTAGTAGCTCCTTTGAGATAAGCTTCAAGTCTACCCTTTCCCCCTTCTTCTTAATGCCAGCAAAGATCATTTTTGTTCCAGGTATGTATTTCTTGGGATCATCCAAGTATTCCATTGGCATCTCCTCCCCCCCAGGTGAGTCTTTGTTCTTTTTGGCATCTGTGTAAGACAATCCAACAGCCTAACCTGTTTGTCTTTCTGCTAAACAGATCATGGAGATTTGGTCCAGTCCTGTGCTTATCCTCCTTTCACAGTTTGGCACTGGACACCTTCTGAACAAAAATCTTCCCAGCACCACCCATTTTTAAATCATCTTTCCCCATTCATGACTGAGAGGTTTCCGCTTGTAAGCCAAATGTCCCATTCTCTAAGCCCAAGGACACACCAGTCCGTGCCCAACCGCAGGTGTTGGTGCAACCTTCAAAGAACCATCTTAACCCAAGTTAGAATTCAGGCTTCTTTTGTGCCTAAAGTGGAGGGAGTGTAGCTGGTTGTTGCAAACTTCTTGGTATGTGAGTCTTTTGTTCCTGCAGCTGTCCAGGTAGGTCAGGTCACAATATTGCTATAAGTCTCCAACAAGAAAAAATATTATTCTCCGTTCTGCAGCCTTTTATCTCTATGTGGAAAAGTGTTATACCTTTAAAGGTCAGAGACTTGAGAATGGGCTATTGTGTATATTTCAAGCTAAAGGCAACGTCTTTTTACAAAGGTATAGAGCCCCAGGACTAAGCACAGGCCACAGAGCACAAAGGTTAGAGCTGAAGGAACAGATCCCATATGGAGTCAGGTTTGTTTTCTGTTACACTAGGATAAGATCTTGTCTGCACTGCTCTTAGTAATTTGTCTAGGGTACAAAAATATTCCAAGTAGGCTGTTAACTACCCCAACTTTTTGCTGTTTCTATACTCCCACATTAAGTGGGCTAACATTTCTGTGTTCCTCTCAAGTGACCTTTTGAAGACTTATTGTGATACCGCAGATTTTTACATAGAAAATCTGCATGATCACAGTTCAGGTTCTAAATCCACCTAATACAGTACATCAGTTGTATTAATGGAATTAATATTAAAACAATGCTCACTTCGGTAACTTTATTTTTCTTATTAATAAAATAATTTATAATAATTATATAATACAAAATGTAATTCATACTCTATATATTATCTTATATAAAATAATTTATAATAATTATAATGTATAATATAAAATTAATTCATATAATACAAATATAATAAATATAATATTTATAATTAATTATAATAAATAATTTCATATTACTTAATTATTAAATGGGGCTTCCCAGCTGGCTCTAGTGGTAAAAGACCTGCCTGCCAATGCAGGAGACATAAAAGACGCCGGTTCAACCCCTGGGTCAGGAAGATCCCCTGGAGGAGGAAATGACAACCCACTCCAGTATTCTTCCCTGGAGAATCTCGTGGACAGAGGAGCCTGGCAGGTTATAGTCCATAGGGTCACACGGAGTCAGACATGCCTAAAGCGACTTAGCACACATGCACAAATGTAATTATTAAATAGTAATAACCACATAGATCATTCTTTGTTGGTTCTGCACTTTTCTTTCCCCTATTCTGGTGTATCTAAAACTGATTTAAATCTTTCAACGGTGATACTTTCGCTGAATTTTTCAAGGGGCCTAATTGCTCAGGAATTAACAGAATGTATTAACCAGGCTTGTGCTTTATGTAAGGGCAGAACCAAAAGGCTTAGGCTTTCCTTGATCTATTTTAGGATCACATTACCTAGCATGCAGAATCAACCATTGCTCATACAGCATCACGGCTGAGGAACTGCCCTCAGCCCCACCACTGGACAGTTTAGATTAGAAAATGAAAGAGGATCACATGTCCCATCAAAAGGACAGAGTGAAGTCTGTTTATGGAAGGCAGTGCACTTTTGAGTCAAACAGACCTGTTCTTTGTTCAGTCGAGAAGAACGTGTGCTTCTGAAACAGTGGATCAAGTTAGTTCCTGGAACTGAAAAAATACACCAGTGTTCCATTTTAAAAATTGCATTACTGGATTTCTCTAGCAGTCAAGTGGTAAGATTCTTGCTTCCACTGCAGCGGGGGTGGGTTCAGTCTCTGGTGGGGAAACTAAGATCCCACATGCTGCATGGTGCAACCCCCCTGAAAAGAAAAGAAAAAAAAACAAAACTTGCCTTGCTAGATCAAGGAGAAAGGCAGTGCAGACTTCTCCATGCCCTTAAATTACCTTCATACTACACGGTGCTGTTACAGGGGAAAATAGCCCAGTAACTCCCACCCTCTCTTTTTTCTTTCAGTACAAATGAAGGCAAGGGTGGTTCTGGGAGCCCCACAAGGCAGGCAGGCAGAGGGCACAATGGCTCCCGTTAATATTACAAAAACAAGCCTGAACCAAATAGCTCTGACAAGATTGCTACACAAACCAGGTGGGACTTGTTTTTCTGGGCATGACAAAGCAAGTTGGAATTTCACTTCAGATTACTAACCCTTTGTTTCCGTTGATTTATTGCATGGAAAATGACACTTTTAAATAGTACCTTTACTCAAAGCAGTTTTGTATAAATATATGTTACTTTCACGGGTGTTATTACCACTTTACTTTTTTTATTATAAATAATATACACACTAGAGATTCAGTTCAATTCAGTTGCAGTCGAGACTAGCTCTTTGCAGCCCCATGGACTGCAGCATGTCAGGCCTCCCTGTCTGTCACCAACTCCTGGAGCTTCCTCAAAATCATGTCCGTTGAGTGTAGTGATGCCATCCAACCATCTCATCCTCTGTCTTCCCCTTCTCCTCCTGCCTTCAATCTTCCCCAGCATCAGGGTCTTTTCCAGTGAGTCAGTTCTTCGCATCAGGTGGCCAAAGTATTGGAGTTTCAGCTTCAACATCAGTCCTTCCAATGAACACCCAGGACTGATCTCCTTTAAGATGGACTGGTTGGATCTCCTTGCAGTCCAAGGGACTCTCAGGAGTCTTTTCCAACACCACAGTTTAAAAACATCAGTTCTTTGATGCTCGGCTATCTTTATAGTCCAACTCTCACATTCATACCTTACTACTGGAAAAATCATAGCTTTGACTAGACAGAACTTTGTTGGCAAAATAATGTCTCTGCTTTTTAATATACTGTCTAGCTTGGTCATAACTTTCCTTCCAAGGAGTAAGCATCTTTTAATTTCATGGCTGCAATCACCATCTGCAGTGATTTTGGAGCCCCAAAAAAGAAAGTCTGTCACTGTTTCCATTGTTTCCCCATCTATTTTCCATGAAGTGATGGAACCAGATGCCATGATCTTCGTTTTCTGAATGTTGAGTTTTAAGCCAACTTTTTCACTCTCCTCTTTCACTTTCATCAAGAGGCTTTTTAGTCCTTCCTCACTTTCTGCCATAAGGGTTGTGTCATCTGTATATCTGAGATGATTGATATTTCTCCCGGCAATCTTGAGTCCAGCTTATGCTTCTTCCAGCCCAGCCTTTCTCATGATGTACTCTGCATACAAGTTAAATAAGCAGGGTGACAATATACACCTTGACGTACTCTTTTCCTATTTGGAACCAGTCTGTTGTTACATGTCCAGTTCTAACTGTTGCTTCCTGACTTGCTTACAGATTTCTCAGGAGCCAAGTCAGGTGGTCTGGTATTTCCATCTTTTTAAACATTTTCCACAGTTTGTTATGATTCATACAGTCAAAGGCTTTGGCATAGTCAATTAAGCAGAAGTAGATGTTTTTTTGGAACTCTCTTGTTTTTTGATGATCCAACAGATGTTGGCCATTTGATCTCTGGTTCCTCTGCCTTTTTTCTAAATCCAGTTTGAACATCGGGAAGTTCTTGGTTCACATACTGTTGAAGCCTACCTTGGAGAATTTTGAGCATTACTTTACTAATGTGTGAGATGAGTGCAATTATGCAATAGTTTGAGCATTCTTTGCCATTGCTTTTCTTTGAGACTGGAATGAAAACTGACCTTTTCCAGGCTTCTGGCCACTGCTGAGTTTTCCAAATTTGCTAGCATGTTGAGTACAGCACTTTCACAGCATCATCTTTTAGGAATTGAAATAGCTCAATGGCATTCCATCACCTCCACTAGCTTTGTTCATAGTGATGCTTCCCAAGGCTCACTTGACTTAGCATTCCAGGATGTCTGGCTCTAGGTGAGTGATAACACCATCGTGATTATCTGGGTCATGTTGATTTTTTCTGTATAATTTTTCTGTGTATTTTTGCCACTTCTTAATATTTTCTGTTTCTGTTGGGTCCATACCATTTCTGTCCTTTATTGAGCCTACCTTTGCATGAAATGTTCCCTTGGTATCTCTAATTTTCTTGAAGAGATCTCTAGTCTTTCCCATTCCATTTTTTCCCTCTATTTCTTCGCATTGATCACTGAGGAAGGCTTTCTTATCTCTCCTTGCTATTCCTTAGAACTCTGCATTCAAATAGGTATATCTTTCCTTTTCTCCTTTGCCTTTCACTTCTCTTCTTTTCACAGCTATTTGTAAAGGCTCCTCGGACAACCATTTTGCCTTCTTGCATTACTAGAGATTACCGTGAAATAATTCAGAGATACAAGGAAGAAAATAAAAATGGCCTTTACTACTCTCACACAAAAGTAACCACTCGTGGATTTTTTAATTTTCTAATTCATTCTAATTCATTTAGTCCCTTGGATGTCCTGTATACATTTTAGCTTCAAACCACCACTTTGAAGTAAGTAGATCAGGAATTATGTTAGTTTTGCTCATGAGAAAACTGAGGAACAATGAACTTCCATGATCTGTCTCAGTTCAGTTCAGTTCAGTGGCTCGGTCATGTCCGACTCTTTGCAGCCCCATGAACTGCAGTGTGCCAGGCCTCCCTGTCCATCACCAACTCATCCATTGAGTCAGTGATGCCATCCAGCCATCTCATCGTCTGTTGTCCCCTTCTCCTCCTGCCTTCAATCCCTCCCAGCATCAGAGTCTTTTCCAATGAGTCAACTCTNATCACCAACTCCCGGAGTCTACCCACACCCATGACCATCGAGTCGGTGATGCCATCCAACCCTTTCATCCTCTGTCGTCCCCTTCTCCTCCTGCCCTCAGTCTTTCCCAGCATCAGGGTCTTTTCAAATGAGTCAGCTCTTCGCATCAGGTGGCCAAAGTATCTAAGTTTCAGCTTCAACATCAGTCCTTCCAATGAACCCCCAGGGCTGATCTCCTTCAGAATGGACTGGTTGGATCTCCTTGTAGTCCAAGGGACTCTCAAGAGTCTTCTCCAACACCACAGTTCAAAGCATCAATTCTTTGGTGCTCAGCTTTCTTTATAGTCCAACTCTTACATCCATACATGACTACTAGAAAAACCATAGCCTTGACTAGACAGAATATTACTCAGTCATTTAAAAGAATGAAATAATGTCATTTGCGCCAACATGAATGGACCTTGAGATTATCACACTAAGTGAAACAAGTCAGAGAAAAACAAATGTCATTTGCTTATATGTGGAATCTAAAAAAATTATACAAATAAACTTATTTATAAAACACACAGACTTAAAGAACGAATTTATGGTTATGGGGATTGAGGGGGAAAGGTGATATGGAGGGTCATACTGGGAGTTTGGGACTGACATGTACACACTACTACATTTAAAATAGATAACCAACAAGGACCTACTGTATAGCACACGGAACTGCTTAATATTCTATAATAACCTAAATGGGAAAAGAATTTGAAAAAGAATAAATACATGTATATGTATAACTGAATCACTTAACTATACACCTGAAACTAACAAAACATTGCTAATTGACTATGCTCCAATCAAAACTAAAAACTTAAAAAAAAAACAAACATAAAAATCAAGTGTGACTTACAAGCCTGGGCACTGACTTCTTCTAACTGGTAGCCACCCTTTCTGAGTTTATCTATTCATGGGCAGGGGCTACACGCTTTTTAGCTTAATGTTTTGAAAAATAACTTCCTATTATAGTAGTTTGTGTGATTCTTTGCTGCAGATCTCTTTACTCAGCCCTGTTTTCTTTGTGACTAACGCGTGTCCATGTGACTAACATATTTTATTGTGTGATTTAACTGAATGGTTTAACTTTAGAATAGTCATAAAATGTCAAAGTTGTCAGGGACCATACAGATCATTTAATCCAATACCTTTATATTTGGAGAAGAAACTTAAGGCCATTAAAGTCACACAATAATGTCAGGTATGGGTCTTGAATGTCTAATTTTTCTACACCAGTCTATTAGTTTTCCAATTCACCCACTGGCTTTGCATGAGATTTCATTTGCCTCTGTCTCCTAAGCCAAATTTATATAATTTCATAAAGAGCTGCTGCTGCTGCTGCTGCTGCTGCTGCTAAGTCACTTCAGTCGTGTCCGACTCTGTGCGACCCCATAGACGGCAGCCCANTTCCAATTCACCCACTGGCTTTGCATGAGATTTCATTTGCCTCTGTCTCCTAAGCCAAATTTATATAATTTCATAAAGAGCTGCTGCTGCTGCTGCTGCTGCGGCTGCTAAGTCGCTTCAGTCGTGTCCGACTCTGTGCGACCCCATAGACGGCAGCCCACCAGGCGCCCCGTCCCTGGGATTTGTCCCAGTTAACAAGTTTATAAAGACAAACCCTCTTTCCCCTTCTAGTTTTCTTCATCTGGCAGATAGATACATAGATATGTCATTTTCAGAATGGAAATAGTTTACAGTTTTAGGATTGCAAAAATCAGACATTCTCATTATAATGCAAAACTGTAAGGAAATCTTTATTCTGTGTTCCTAGCATTAACACAGTGCCAGTAAGTGCTGAAATCTTGTTGAATAAATGTTAATGAAGAAAATAAAGACCATGTGTAATTGTGCTACCCAGAAATGATTATTCAGTATATATGCTTCAGTGTATATGCTTTCTGTCTGTACATATATACACTCCATAAAAATAGATATTTATTTTTCTCTTATCAGATTCTTTAAACATATCAAAACATATTTTAAAAAGTAATGAGCCATTCAAGGAGGTCACCTTGGGAGGCTATGCTCTGATTTCAAAGATGTTATTGTTGCTAATACACTTATGGAATTGCTTTCCAAGATTGTTGCTAATTATTTTATCTCCAGTATAAACAAATATTCATCCTTTAATGGATTTTACTTTGGAACAGAAAAATTATTTGAATAACAGTGAAAAAAGTGGGTGTTACTGTTCTGGATCAAAAATAAGATGTGAATATAAAACAATGAGACTGACTTTTACTGTGTGGCTCATAAATTGCCTTTAAGATTAGACCCCCTGGGGAATCCCAAAATGTTTTTGGCAGGGACATCATAGGAAAGGGGGCCAATCTTCCAAGGGGATCACTTAGCAGGTTTGCATCTGGATGTAAAAATTCCAGTAAATGAATTTTAAAAGACAATCATATTGGTTTACAGTAATATGTTGTATAATACTGGATTTTTATGGAAAACTATTTGTAGTTGCACAGAATTTAGCTTAATAATCAGGTTGTTTTTAAGTAGAAATTTGAGTTCTTACATGGTTTTGGCTTGAGGGGATCAAGGATTTTCTTCCCAGTAGTTGCTTTAAATTTGCCCATCATTGCTTCATTTCTCTCCTCACCTGTTATCTTTCTGGTACTTAGCAACAATTCTCAAGAGGAGTAAGCTCCACCCGTACTTCTGCATATCATGATGTGTGTGTTATCAGAGCAAAAGTACATCCCGTCTTTAGGAAGTCTAGTTGAGGGGCCAAGCAGATCTTATAAATGAGTGACGAGGACTGAAGAGGGCTGTCTGTAAGAAAACAACAGTGTCAGCCTGACGACAAATGGCAAATGATGAACCTCAGTGTTGAAAGGCCATAGAGAGTGATGAGGACTGGAGAAAAGCACATTCCCATGGAGAAGAGGCAGATTTTTGCCATGGGGGTGTATAAGCTCTGATTTTTAATTCTGACAAGCTAGAAATCTGGGTTTTTATCTTATCTCTCTTGATTTTTAAATGTCAGCTAATAATTCAAGCATACCAGAGAGGCAGAGGAGCATATCGGTTAAGAACTCTCGCTCTGGAGCCAGACGGCTTGGGTTCAAATTCCACCTCTGTCCTTTAGTAATTAACCGTGCCACTTTAGTCAAGTTACTCAGCCCCTCTGTGCCTTGGTTTTCTCATCTGTTAAATAAGGGTGGTCATAATAGTTTTAAGGTAAAGATTAAGTGAGTTAATAAAGCACATGTATACCTGGTGTGTAGTCAGGGCTTCAGAAATGTTAGCTTTTACTATTTAAAATGAGAAGTCATTGTATGAGCTGAATAAATCATATCTGCAGGCTGAATGTGACCCATAGACTTTCAATTTGGGTGTTCTGGTCTAGAATCAGGAAAGAAATCTTTGGTAACTTAAGACAGTTCGTATAAAATCATACTCACCATCTCAGCATACCCTAAGTCTTTGGAATAGGCTGTCAGTGGCAATCTGACCCTTATTAACTCTCCAATTTGCTGGTGAACACAATTGAACAGTAGTCACTCAGCTGACCCAGAGGAGGTGGTGGGGGGCTGACCTTTCCATTTCACCTGGGCAGGCTCTATAGATGAGGCTAAGTTGTTAACATATTGAAACAATTTCATATTGGTCCATAAATAGGTGCTGTCCTAGCCAATTGCATCTATGACTTGGCTACCCTGGCAAACTCAGCCTCTCCCCCAGGGACACTGCTTTTACTCCATTGCCTGGCATCTGTTCTGATCGGTTAGTATCCACACCTTATCAGTTGTGAAATATTTTGCTCACCATCTCTGCACTTGGGTGCAGCAAAGCCAAATGAGTCGCAGATCTGATCATTAAAAGTTTTGTTCTCCTAAAACTTGTTATTTAACCTTTCTGAGCCTTGGTTTCCTTGTCGATGAAATAGGGATAATATTAGTAATTATTTCTTAAATTGTTGTGATAAATAAAAGAATCCATGTAAAATGCTTAGCAAGGGGCCTGAATCATAGCACACACACACACACACACCCATAAATACTACTCTGGGTGTTAATTTAAGTACTCTCTAACAGAAGGTTGTGCCTTGAATCCCTTTTATCCTCAGGAAGACTTGATCTGGCTCGTATGGGCTTGCTAAATTCAAGGTGTTTGAACTTATAATTCTATATGTGCAAAAATCTTAATCCAATTAAATATGACTAATATTAATAAAATTTGACTTGGTTTATTATTATAGATTATAGAAGCATATAAACACATTAGAAGTCATTTGGATGATAAAAAGGATGTGAAAAAATCTATTATCTCACCAGACTGGAATATCAGCTTCTAAATAACCTGTTTAAATATGATTAAGAAGAACTTTTCAAGAGATTCAAGTATAAGTTGACACCTTTCTGATATTTGACTGGACTGTTAACCCCCTGAGGGCAGGATCATGTCCATTTTGGCCACTGCTGTATCCTCATCAGTGAAGTATGCTGAATGAATGAATGAAGACTGGGGAGAAGGCTGAACAAGAGAGCTAGGGGAGACCTGGGCTGGGGTACCTGCTAGTCTGGGAGTGTGGCAGGACTGATTTCCCTGCACCCCTGCTGGGCCAGGTGGGAACAGTGCACTGTCA
This sequence comes from Oreotragus oreotragus, assembly GCA_006410675.1. Classification (NCBI taxonomy): domain Eukaryota; kingdom Metazoa; phylum Chordata; class Mammalia; order Artiodactyla; family Bovidae; genus Oreotragus; species Oreotragus oreotragus. The sequence goes on from SJYX01001462.1 coordinate 1,153,891, forward strand.
GTCTCCCTCCTGATTCATCACCCTTAGCAGCCTCCTTGCTGCTTCCAGCCCCATATCATTCCCTGTCCCTGATTAGAAGGGCCCTCTCTATTCCCACTGCTTAGGCTCAGGTCAGTTGAGACTCAAAGAGCCTTGGACCTTGTCTCTAAGTTGCTACTAATTTAGACCAGCAGGCCCCAGACTGTTGGTTTCTGAGATGGGAGACAGACTGTGCTCTGTACATCATCATATCAAGACTGTTGCTTAGCTGTTCATGCACTGGCACAGCTGTAGTGGTTACTAAAATACTGAAATGCACTAAGCAACTAAAGGGTTAAAACCTGGTACAGGAGTGGGGGACGTCCAGCAGAATGTCCAAAGTCAATGCCTCACTCTGAAATGTATTGAAAACCACCCTGGATTGTCCTTGAAATGTAACCCAATGCATGGCACCTTATTCTACATATGAACAAACACATGAGTGAATGAATGAATGGAAGGATGTCAGTAACAGTTGTTCCAGAAATCTGTGTGGCATGATGGAGTTCTCCATCAACCGTTTTCTGAAAATGCAGGTATTCCTTCCAAGCGGCAGAGCAGTCTGAGTACATCTTAACCAGCATTTTCAACTGCTTTCAGAAGTCAAGGTCACCCTCTTAGTTGCACCTGGGCTTTTATATAACACACTTTAATCACCTATCAGGGCAACTGTCAGAAAAGCTTTCTGTTGTGAGTAACACATCCGGAACACAAGCCATATTTTGCTTTACATACTTAAGTGAAGAATCGGTCCCTGGCTGAACATAATGAAAGTCATTTGTTCTGGAAAAAGCAATTCAGAAAAACGTATCACCTAAAACGCTAGAGTAGTCCACTCAGAACTCTCTCCTCTGATGGGCTATGAAAGATACTTGGGCTTAAGAGCTACTGGGGGCTGGGGGAGATTAGGGGTGCTTTAATTTCCCATAATGGCATCTTCTAGGAAGTCTGACTGCTCACCGTAACCATTTGCTTCTTCAATGTGTGATTGGCTCTGTCTGAGAAGTAATGAATGCTCCTTTTAAGAGTCTGGCAGCCACCATTAGAGCCAGTTTGGAAGTGGCTTCCACAATTCCTAGCCAAGTTGAAGGCACTTCTTCAATCAGTGGGGGGAAAAAAAAAGAAAGACAGTCCTTACACTTCAGAAGTTGACTTCATTCCTTGTCACCCATCTCTGTAGTTTGAGGGGAAGGCAGCCATTTTGATTTCACACACAGTGACTAGGAATAGGGGAAGCGATTCCCCAAAGTTGCTCTCTCTTTTCACCTTGGCCCTTTTCTTTCAGATTTAACAATGAAATCACTCCTTCTGTTCAAGCTGTGGTTTGCATAACTCAAGCCTAGAGCCATGTGGCCGCAGGTCGGGCTCAGAGATTCCTGTGGCTCTTCCTCTGAGCCCTGGTTGTGGGTAGGAGGGAAAGTTTCAGCCCTCGCTGCCGTGGGGACACAGCTCTTCTCACATCCTTTAGGAGTACGTTTCTTCAGGCACGTCTCTGGCCAAAACCCGGAGCCGAACCCAAGCCCTTGCCTTGTCATGGGAAGCAGCAATTTGGCCACTTTCAACTTTTGTTCAAAGTCTCCTAAAAGGGAGCCGCCCTGTCCCACACGGGACTTCAGGGAAGCCGTGCCCTCCCCAGAAATGACAAATGGAAAAGACAGAACAGACTCCAGCCAGGCCAGGATACGGTCTCTGGAAAGAGATTGTTTTTGTCTCCAGTGCCATAGAAAACACATCCTCTTACTTATTAAGTAGGGAAACAGCACAATCTCACACACTGGAGGTTACCAAGGTGAACAGAATCCGAGATTAAAATCTGCCAGCCCAGTGGTGCGTGGAAGCATGGAAGGCCCAGAGAGGAAATCTAGTTCACTATTGGTAAATGTTTTGGGATGCTGTTTATGTTTGAACTTTTCTCTGTTTTCCTGTAGAAACTTCCGTACCCTCTTCCTGTATCCCTACAAAAGGCTGGGACAATGCAGTCCCAGCGCTCCTGTAGGACACGGGCGGGGCCCCACCTTCCTCCTTCCTGGAGGGATATCCTCTCCTATAGAAGAGGTAAGAATGTAAGGTTCATGTGAAAATGTGATTATATGCCTTATCTCAGTCATTTTGTGATTTGCTCTTTGGCGACAATAAGTCAGCCTGGCCACGTTCACAATGGAGGTGGCCCCAGTTCCTAGTTTTGGCTCCTGCTGTTTTCTCAGCTGAAGAGGGCACACGGCTGTTAAAAAACGCGGCTTGTTTTCCAGGATCTTATCGAGAGTTCATGTCTAAGGCCAGAAAGAGAAGGGAGGGCTCCATTTTTTTTTCTCTCTCCTCATTGTTTTCAACTGAATTGGCAGGAAATGGGAGTCCTCTACCTGTCCCTCTGGGGAGCAAAATTGATTCGATTCCATTTTTCAGATGTATCCGCTACCACCATAAAGTGGGGACATTTCCGCTCACCCCCAAAAGAATGTGTCCTGCATTTACACGAATGACATCTTTAAAAACTGAAAAGGAATCACACTTCCATGGGGAGTTTTGGGCTTGATGGTTGCCACAAATTGCCTCCCAGCATCTTAGATTTGTTTTATTTTCTCATCTCTCCCTTGATAAAGTGACTTTTGGGGCTGTGGACTTCGACTAACGTGTGTGTGTGCGCGCCCGCGTGCATGTGTGTGTACCATGAATGGCACAGACACTAAAAGAACTGAAACCCTTCATACAGGGTTTCACATCAGTTAAAATAGTTCATGCATGACACAGGGTTTGACATAGAATTCAGACAGAGGATTAGTCAGTTTCTTAAGAATCTAGGTATGTTTGTAACCAACTCAGTATTTTCCATTTAACCCAGTTCAACCAATTCGGTCAATCTGGATAAGATTCAAGATTATCTAGATGCTTCATTTCCTATAAAATCAACCTCAGATAATTATATTTTGAGGGAATTGGTTGTTTTACTGCCTATAAACTTTAAACATAGGAATTATATAAGCCACAGTATTGCATAAACAGAAGAATCTTTCCTTTCAATGTTAACTTTTCACCTTGGTGCTGAGACTCAGAACTTGGACAGTTACTAGATGGAATCGTGAAACAATCAAGCTTAACTCCTCAAGAGAACAGAAACCAGAAAAGGCAATTTGATTCCACATCATCCCTGTCCAGAGCGCTAATTCTGACCAAAGAGATTCTGGCCCCAGCCAGTCTTCTCCTGGAACTCCTAGCTCCTCCCACCCACTGCTCTCCCTGACGGTTGTTTCTGGCTCCTCTTCTGCTATGTGGGGCTTCCCTGGTGAATCAGTTGGTACAGAATCCACCTGCAGTGCAGGAGACCCAGGTTCAGTCCCTGGGTGGGGAAGATCCCCTGGAGAAGGAAACGGCAACCCACTCCAGTATTCTTGCCTGGAAAATCCNCCCTGACGGTTGTTTCTGGCTCCTCTTCTGCTATGTGGGGCTTCCCTGGTGAATCAGTTGGTACAGAATCCACCTGCAGTGCAGGAGACCCAGGTTCAGTCCCTGGGTGGGGAAGATCCCCTGGAGAAGGAAACGGCAACCCACTCCAGTATTCTTGCCTGGAAAATCCCATGGACAGAGCAGCCTGGTGGGCTACAGTCCATGAAGTCTCAGAGAGTCAGACATGACTGAGCAACTCAACCACCTTCTGCTATGTGAGGATATTTGCAGGTAAGGAGGAACTTTCCTGACTCTCTTCCTGTGGGTCCCAGGCGACCCACAGGGCAGTGCTCATCCTGGAGTTCCCAGCTTTTGTTTCAGACACAGAAGTCCGATTGATCTGCCCAGAGTTACCCTGTGTAGTTTTTCTATCCAAGTGAGGCAAGCAACTTTAGATCAGGCTCCAAGGAATTAGATTTGTGGGAGAAAATTACTTAACATCCTTGTATTGTATTAACCAATACTTTTCTTCAAACCCACATTTCCACTCTCTCCTTGCTGCTTCCCTCATGTCCCTACTCCCTTTGAAGCAGTTGGGCTCTTCTGTGTTGACTGCCTCAGAGAAAAGCTGTTACAATGGAAAAAGAGCCAGGGAAAAGATTGTTCCTGACTTTGGAGTTTCAAAAGCTTATATAGGCCATTCAGTTCAGTTCAGTCGCTCAGTTGTGTCCAACTCTTTGCAACCCCATGAATCACAGCACATCAGGCCTCCCTGTCCATCACCAACTCTTGGAGTTCACTCAAACTCATGTCCATCGAGTCNTTCAGTTGTGTCCGGCTCTGTGCGACCCCATAGATGACAGCCCACCAGGCTCCCCCATCCCTGGGAGTCTCCAGGCAAGAACACTGGAGTGGGTTGCCATTTCCTTCTCCAATGCATGAAAGTGAAAAGTCAAAGTGAAGTCGCTCAGTCATGTCCAACTCTTCGCGATCCCATGGACTGTAGCCTACCGGCTCCTCCGCCCATGGGATTTTCCAGGCAAGAGTACTGGAGTGGGATGCCATTGCCTTCTCCATTATAACAAGGCTCAGTCAGTTCAGTTCAGTTCAGTCGCTCAGTCGTGTCTGATTCTTTGCGACTCCATGAATTGCAGCACGCCAGGCCTCCCTGTCCATCACCAACTCCTGGGTTCACCCAAAATCATGTCCATCGAGTCGGTGATGCCATCCAGCCATCTCATCCTCTCTCGTCCCCTTCTCCTCCTGCCCCCAATCCCTCCCAGCATGAGTCTTTTCCCATGAGTCAAATCTTTGCATGAGGTGGCCAAAGTACTGGAGTTTCAGCTTTAGCATCATTCCTTCCAAAGAACACCCAGGGCTGATCTCCTTCAGAATGGACTGGTTGGATCTCCTTGCAGTCCAAGGGACTCTCAGGAGTCTTCTCCAACACCACAGTTCAAAAGCATCAATTCTTCAGCACTCAGCCTTCTTCACAGTCCAACTCTCACATCCATACATGACCACGGGAAAAACCATAGCCTTGAGTATACGGACCTTAGTCGGCAAAGTAATGTCTCTGCTTTTGAATATGCTGTCTAGGTTGGTCATAACTTTTCTTCCAAGGAGTAAGCGTCTTTTAATTTTATGGCTACAGTCACCATCTGCAGTGATTTTGGAGCCCCCAAAAATAAAGTCTGACACTGTTTCCACTGTTTCCCCATCTATTTTCCATGAAGTGATGGGACTGGATGCCATGATCTTCATTTTCTGAATGTTGAGCTTTAAGCCAACTTTTTCACTCTCCACTTTCACTTTCATCAAGAGGCCTTTTAGTTCCTCTTCACTTTCTGCCATAAGGGTGGTGTCATCAGCATATCTGAGGTTATTGATATTTCTCCCAGCAATCTTGATTCCAGCTTGTGTTTCTTCAGTACTCTGTAATTTAATATTTCAGAAGTTAAATGCGAAAACTAGTGTAAACGGCAAAGATTATGGAAGTTCTTCTCTGACTGTCAGGTTAGTTTCTTTCCCTTAGTTCTTATCTCATCACCACAAAGATATGGAACAGTGGACGAAAGGGTTTTAAACAGACAAGTTACAGCTCAAGAAGACAGATCTTTAATTTAAGCAAACACTCCCTGATGTGAGAGTTGGACCATAAAGAAGGCTGAGCAACAAAGAATTGATGCTTTCAAATTGTGGGGCTGGAGCTCTGGCCACCTGGTGCAAAGAACTGACTCATTGGAAAAGACCCTGATGCTGGGAGGGATTGAAGGCAGGAGGAGAAGGGGGCAACAGAGGATGAGATGGTTGGATGGCATCACCGACTCAATGGACATGCATTTGAGCAAACTCTGGGAGATAGTGAAGGACAGGGAAGGCTGGTGTGCTGCAGTTCATGGTGTCACAAAGAGTCAGACATGATTTAGCAACTGAACAACAACAATCCAAGACTGTGGGCTGACCTCAAAGGAGTTGTAACAATCCCTCTTGGCTTCCCTTTTTATGCTTTTTGTCTCTTCCTCTTGGTTCTGTCCTGTGCAAAATAGGGCTTGTACCAGCCACTAATCAGGAAAGGGAATGCAAATCGACAGAGACTCAAGGATGGTTGACAGTTGCAAGTTACATAACAGCAGGTTCTGTTGCACATGTCTTTCCCATAATTCAGCCTGTTATAATCAGATGTATGTAGATACAGAATATTTGTGAATCTGTAATAGGCTCCTAGCTGCCTAAGGTTACTTGAGGAAGCCCCTGTAGTTAGTTTGTATCCACTGGGTGCCTAGGGGCATGCGCAGGAGTCAGGAAAGTCTCTGTGGTTATTTTTGTAGCATATCTGTGAGCTCTCCTGGGCTGGTCTCAGGTGGGGTTTAGATATCAGCTTACATCTTTTTAGGCTAGGCCACCCCTTGTTGCTCATGCCTAACTTCCTGCCTAACAAGACCAACAGATTTGTGTATGGATTTCATTTTCCGGCTGTGGGACCTCACAAACACTAAGCTTATTATCTTAGGTGAAGCTGAGTTTCGTCATCTGGAAAGATAATAAGAAATCTCATTTGCCAGGGTCATTAAAAATTTAATGACACAGAAACATGTAAAGCTCTTCCTGAAGCCCAGCACTTGGCAGTCCCTATATAACAGTGAGTTTCCTTTCCTCTTTGAAGTCAGTGCTATGACTCATACTTAAAGAACTGCCACAAGAGATTAACATTAGTTCGTGTGTTTTCAGTTGTATAACAGGATGTTGAGCTGTTCATTTTAATGGAGACTTTAAAATGCAAGAGAAAACATTCCAAATATCCAGAACCAATTTCAGGACACTAAAACCTCATCCCAAAGGGAGAGAATAGAGAGTGAAAGAAGATTTTTGATAAAAATTTCTATGAAGTGAAGCTAGGGACTCAGATGTACACCCATGTTCAGAGCAGCCTTATTCACAGTAGTCTAAAGAGGATGGTAACCCAAGTGTCTGTTGACCACTGAACAGGTAAACAAAATGCAGGATACGCATAGGATGGAATATTATTCTGCCTTTCAAGGAACTTTGAATTCTAACACATGCCGCAATAGAGAGGAACCTCGAAGACATTATGCTAAGTGAAATAAGCCAGTAAGGCAAATATTGCATGACTGCAGTCAAGTGAGGTTCCTGCAACAGCTACATTTATAGAGACAGAAAACAGAATGCTGGTTTGGGGTTGCTGAGGGCAGTAAAAGTGGACAGTCTGTGTTTAATGGATGCAAACTTTCAGTTTGGGAAGACGTGAAAGTTCTGGAGGTATGTAGTGATGACAGTCGTACAACAATGTGAATGTACTTAATGCCACTGAACTGCACACTTAAAAAATGGTTACAATCAGGACTTGCCTGGTGGTCCAGTAGCTAAGATTCCAAACGCCCAGTGCAGGGGTCCTGGGTTCGATCCCTGGTCAGGGAACTAGATGCCACCCGACACAACTAAAGAGTTCACATGTCACAGCTAAAGGTCTCCCATGCCACAACTTAAAAAGATCCCATGTGCTGCAGCAAAGGTGGAGGATCCCACGTGTGGCAATTGAGAATTGGTGCAGCCAAAAACCTTCTTAAAAAAACAAAAAGCAGATTGTCAGGTAGAATAATTCTTATAAAGGACTTTTTCTGAAGAAAAGCTTTGGTGTAGTGTGGGCTTCCAGCAGTGGTTGGAACCATAGACTGGAGCCTGGCTCTTGCCTTAGGGAACCAAGGCAGCCTCTGGCTGCAGAGCAGAGGGCTGATCTTAGAAAGTACTTTTCCCCATCCAGATGCTGTCATCTCTGATGAAGTCCCAGAAATGCTGCAGTATAGCACCTGGGTCCAGAGCGTGTGAAACCATCATGTAAGAACCTCTCTGTCTTCCTCTCCCTTCCCTCCTTCCCGAGCTAGTCCTGGACAGGTGTGGTTTATAGTCACAGCGCTGAAGGGCAGGAGGATTCGGATAAGGAGAAGCTGCCCAGACTCCAGCGCAGAGAGCTGAGGTCCTACCTGGCAGGTATGGAAGCTAGACCTCTAGGAAGTCTTGCCTTTTGATGAATATTGCATGTTAATGTCGTGAATGAAGCTTCTTAACCCCCGTCCTGACGGGGTTTTGTGATAAAGAGATCAAGGTATTGTCCATCCTTAAAAGGAATGAAAATAACCAAAAGGTAGAAAAAAGCCAAAATGTTCATCAAAAAATAAATAAAATGTGGATATACATCAAGTGCAAACATTTTTAATTTTTTTTAATTGAAATATAGTTGATGTACAATATTGTGTTAGTTTCACTACATAGTGATTTGGTATTTGCATACATTATGAAACGATGACCATAGTAAGTCTAGTAACCACTTGTCCCCTACAAAATTATTATAATGTTGACCATATTTCTTTTGCTACATATTGCATCTATTTGGATGATTTATTTTATAACTGGCATTTTGTACCTCTTAATCCTCTTCACCTAAGTCTGCCTTCCTACCCCCGCCCCTACCCCCCAGGGCAGCAACCATCCTTTTGCTCTGTGTCTATTGGTGGTGGTGGTGTTTAGTCACTAAGTTTCGTCCAACTCTTTGTGACTCCATGGACGGTAGCCCTCCAGGCTCCTCTGTCCATGGGATTTCCCAGGCAAGAACACTGGAGTGGGTGGCCATTTCCTTCTCCAGGGGATCTTCCTGACCCGGGGAAGAACCCACATCTGCTACACTGGCAGATGGATTCTTTACCGTTGAGCCGCCTGGAAAGTCCTGATATGCACATATACATTTTCTTCTTCCTTCCTTGANCTCTGTCCATGGGATTTCCCAGGCAAGAACACTGGAGTGGGTGGCCATTTCCTTCTCCAGGGGATCTTCCTGACCCGGGGAAGAACCCACATCTGCTACACTGGCAGATGGATTCTTTACCGTTGAGCCGCCTGGGAAGTCCTGATATGCACATATACATTTTCTTCTTCCTTCCTTGACTTTTGTCTGTCTGAAAGCTCTAGGAAGGATTTTCTTTCTTTAATCTATGAGTCTGTTTTCATTTTGCTTTGTCATTAGATTCCACATACAAGTGAGATCCTATGGTACTTTCTTTCTCTGTCTGACTTATTTCTCTTAGTATTATACCCTCTAGATCCATTTGTCTTATTGTAAATTGCAACATTTCACCTTTTTACGGCTGAGTAATTTTCCACTGTAAATGTCCATCACTTCTTCTTTATCCGTTCATCCACAGGTGGGCACTTAGGTTGCTTCTATGTCATGGTTATCTTAAATAATGTGGCAATGAGCATGCTGTGTATATCTTTTCAAATTTGTGGTTTTGTTTTCTTCAGATAAATGTCCAGAGATGAAATTATTGGATCATATGGCAGTTCTGTTTCTAATTTTTTGAGGGATGTTCGTAATGTCTTCCACAGTGGCTATACCAGTTTACAGTGCCACCAGCAGTGCACAAAGGTTCCCTTGTCTCCACATCTTTGCCAACACTTGTTATTGTTGTCTTTTGGATGATAGCCACTCTGGTAGGTGTGGGGTGGTATCTAATTTGTGGTTTTAATTTGCATTTCCCTAATGATTAGTTATATTGAGCATCTTTTCATGTGTCTGATGGCCATCTGTATGTCTTCTTAGGAAAAATGTCCATTTAGATCTTCTGCCTACTTTTTGAATTGGATTGTTTGTTTTTCTAATATTGAGCTGTGCAAGCCCTTTATATATTCTGGATAGTGAAAGTGAAAGTTGCTCAGTCGTGTCCAACTCTTTGCAATCCTGTGGACTATTCAGTCCATGAAAATTTCCAGGCCAGAATACTGGAGTGGATAGCCTTTCCCTCCTCCAAGGGATCTTCCCAACCCAGGGATTGAACAGAAGTCTCATGCATTTCAGGCAGTTTCTTTACCAGCTGAGCCACAAGGGAAGCCCAAAATACTGGAGTGGGTAGCCTATCCCTTCTCCAGCAGATCTTCCTGACCCAAGAATCAAACCAGAGTCTGCTGCATTGCAGGCCAATTCTTTACCAACTGAGCTGTCAGGGAAGCCCATATTCTGGATATTAACTCCAGTTCCAGAAAAACATCTGTTTCTGCTTTATTGACTATGCCAAAGCCTTTGACTGTGTGGATCACAATAAACTATGGGAAATTCTTAAAGAGATGGGAATACCAGATCATCTGACCTGTCTCTTGAGAAACCTGTATGCAGGTCAGGAAGCAACAGTTAGAAATGGACATGGAACAACAGGCTGGTTCTAAATAGGAAAAGGAGTACATCAAAGTTGTATATTGTCTCCCTGCTTATTTAACTTCTATGCAGAGTACATCATGAGAAATGCTGGGCTGGAAGAAGCACAACCTGGAATCAAGATTGCCAGGAGAAATATCAAGAACCTCAGATATGCAGATGACACCACCCTTATGGCAGAAAGTGAAGAGGAACTAAAAAGCCTCCTGATGAAAGTGAAGGAGGAGAGTGAAAAAGTTGGCTTAAAGCTTAACATTCAGAAAACTAAGATCATGGCATCTGGTTCCATCACTTCATGGGAAATATATGGGGAAACAGTGGCTGACTTTATTTTTCTGGGCTCCAAAATCACTGCAGATGGTGACTGCAGCCATGAAATTAAAAGACACTTGCTCCTTGGAAGAAAAGCTATGACCAACCTACATAGCATATTAAAAAGCAGAGACATTACTTTGCCAACAAAGGTCCATCTAGTCAAGGAAATGACTGAGCAACTTCACTTTCACTTTTCACTTTCATGCATTGGGGAAGGAAATGGCAACCCACTCCAGTGTTCTTGCCTGGAGAATCCCAGGGACGAAGGAGCCTGGTGGGCTGCCATCTAAGGGGTCGCACAGAGTCAGACACGACTGAAGTGACTTAGCAGCAGCAGTCAAGGCTATGGTTTTTCCGGTAGTCATGTATGGATGTGAGAGCTGGACTGTGAAGAAAGCTGAGTGCCGACGAATTGATGCTTTTGAACTGTGGTGTTGGAGAAGACTCTTGAGAGTCCCTTGGACTGCAAGGAGATCCAACCAGTCCATCCTAAAGGAGATCAGTCCTGGGTGTTCATTGGAAGGACTGATGTTGATGCTGAAACTCCAATACTTTGGCCACCTCGTGCGAAGAGTTGACTCATTGGAAAAGATCCTAACACTGGGAAGGATTGGGGGCAGGAGGAGAAGGGGACGACAGAGGATGAGATGGCTGGATGGCATCACCGACTCGATGGACATGGGTTTGGGTGAACTCCAGAAGTTGGTGATGGACAGACAGGGAGGCCTGGTGTGCTGCGATTCATGGGGTCGCAAAGAGTCGGACACGACTGAGCGACTGAACTGAACTGAGATATATCATTGCAAATATCTTCTCCCACACAGTAGGTGGCCTTTCCGTCTTGTTGGTTGTTTCTTTCTTTGTGCAAAAGATTCTTAGTTTGATGTAGTCCCATTCATTAATGTTTGTGTTAGTTTTTCTTGCCTGTGAAGACAGATCCAAAAATATATTGATAAGATCAATGTCAAAAAGTATAGATTCTTTTGCATGTAGCTGTCCAATTTTCTCAATACCATTTTTTGAGGAAGTTGTTTTTCTTTGTATATGATTACCTCCTTTTCAACAGATTAACTGACCGTATACCCTTGAGCCATTTCTAGGCTCTCTGTTCTGTTCTATTTATACATACGTCTGTTTTTGTGTCAGCCCCATATTGTTTTGATTACTGTGACTTTGTAATATACTTTGAAAACAAGGAGCATGATACCTCCAGCATTGCTTTTCGTTTTTCAAGATTACTTTGGTTATGAGAGGTCTTTCATGGTTCCATACAAATTTTAGATTTATTTGTTCTAGTTTTGTGCAAAACGCCATTGGCATTTTCATAGGGATTGCTTGAAATCATAGATTGCATTGTAGAATGGTTGTTTTAACAATATTACTTGTCCCAATCCATGAGCACACTATAGCTTTCCATTTGTTTGTGTTAGCTTTAATTTCTTTCATCAGTGTCTTATAGTTTTCCAAGGACAGGTTTTTATATCCTTAATTAGATTTATTCCTAAATATTTTATTCTTTTTGATGCAATGGTAATGGTAAATGGGATTTTCGTCTTAATTTCCCTCTCTTATAGTTCATTGTTAGTGTGTAGAAAGGCAACATATTTCTGTATATTAATTTTGTACCCTGCAGCTTAATGAACTGGAAGTCCCAGTTGTCTCCTGCCTCTTCAAGAGGCTCTCCAAGATCAGAAAGTGGGTTTGAACCAGGCCCCTTTTAAATTATTAACTCTGTGCTGGGACTGAGTGTGAGGTGATGTGAGTGTCCTTTAAAAATGGAGTCTCTGTTTCCCCTGGGCCTCTGGTTGTCTTGAACATAAGTCGAATGTTCTGGGGGCTGACCTTTCCAATGTAAGACCCCTAGACTGAGGGCCGCTTTATGGAGCATGGACCCCTCCCTTCTTGGTGAGGACTTCTATGATTGTGATGTTCCTCCCATTGTCTGTCATTAACTTCGGGTTTGGGTCCTGACCATACTGCATCTCCACTCCTTTTATCAGTCTCTCTGTTTCCTTCTTTATGTCTTTCATTGTGGGAAATATTTTCTGCCAGTCTCAGGATCATTCTTATTGATGGTTGCTCTGTAAATCGTTATAATTTTGATGTGTTCATGGAAAGTGAGTTCAGGGTCTTCCTACTGTACCATCTTGACCACCTTCTTGAATCCATCAAATAAAATACTACATCAATGACAAATCTTGAAGACATTAAGCTAATGAAAGTAAGCCAGTTACAGAAGAACAACTATTTCACATTTCCACTTACATGAAGTATCTAGAATAGGCAAATTTTAAAAGTCAGAAAGTAGACCAGAGAGCTAGGGATAGGAAGAATGGTCAGTTAGTTTTTAATAAGTACAGAGTTTGAGATCGGGAAGATATAAGTTCTGAAGGTAGATGGTGATGTTAGTTACCAATACTGTGAATATAGTTAATACCACTGAACTGTACTTAAAAAAAAATAGTTTATGTCTATGTATATTTTGCCCCGATATACAAAATACAGGGGGGAAAAGGTAGAGAAAAGTTATGGGGCCTGTCCAAATTTCTACCTAGTGGTTAGAGAAGTGCCCACTCTGAACAGGCTTACAGGGCCACGGAGGGACACGAAAGAAGCTGTGTTTGTCTTTACACCACCTGAGTCCTACTGGTTCAAAGTGTGAGTGACGAAACTACTAGAAAATCCTACTCGAGCTGACTTACACTAGAAAGCAGATGTGTTGGCTTAAGCAGCTACTGTATGCAAGTATTTCTTAAGCTTTAATGAGCCTCAGAAGCACTTGCTGGGCTTTTGGAACACAGGTGGTGCTGAGGCTACATCTGTAATCACTGACGTGGGGCTCATACGTCATCTGTGTCACTGAGGCTCTGACGCAGACTCTCTGCTAGTCTCTTTTGTCCGACCTCCATCTTTCAGCTTATCTTACAGGCTGGTTTTGCCCACAAGACCTAAAACGTCTGCCTCAGTTCCAGGCCTCAAGTTCATATACCACGTAACCCAAAGCAGGAGAAATGCCATTTGTCCCAGCATTCCAGGCACAAGCCTAACTGGGTCTCTTCAGATCTGATGCCTTCACAAAGAGTTACTCTGCTCAGGGTATAGAATAGTGGGTTGGCTTCTACTTGATGCTGGGCTGAGCGGAAGTATGAAGAGGGGAATAGATGATGGGGAAGTAGTCAAGATACATCCATAATCCCAGGAGAAGTGAAGCTCAAGGTGGGCAGAGGTTAGACCACATGTCTCCTGAAAAGGAGCGAAGACCAGAACTTGGAATTAATGGGCAGCTACTGAATCATCTAATCAGAAGACTGATAGAATCAATTTCAGGAAGTTCACGCCAGCAAAAGTTTGGAACATGGACTAGGGAGAAGCAACCTGAAAGGTAAGGAGAGAAGCAGCCAGCCCCGGCTTGCACCTGTCCTTTAGAGCATTAAACTGGGTGTGTAATGGTGTTCCCCCCCCACAGTGTGCCCCTGGGTACTCCCCACCCCCACTACTACTCTGCTTTTGCTTTCATATTTTGTGCACGTCTCACCTTCTAACATGCCACATACTTTACTTGTCATGGTTATTATTTCTTTTTAAAATTTTTGTTTATTTGGCTGTGTTGGCTCTTAGTGGCAGGATACAGTATCTTCACGGCACCACGTGGGATCATTTGTTGTGGCACACAGACTCTCTGGCTGTGACATGTGGGTTCAGTAGTTGAAGCACAAGGGTTTAAAAGCTCTGTGCATATGGGATCTTATTAGTAATTCCCAGCTGATGCTTTTGAACTGTGGTGTTGGAGAAGACTCTTGAGAGTCCCTTGGACTGCAAGGAGATCCAACCAGTCCATCCTAAAGGAAATCAGTCCTGAATATTCATTGGAAGGACTAATGCTAAAGCTGAAACTCCAATACTTTGGCCAATACTGATGTGAAGAACTTACTCCTTGGAAAAGACCCTGATGCTGGGAAAGGTTGAAGGCAGGAGGAGAAGGGGATGACAGAGGTTGAGATGGTTGGATGGCATCACTGACTCAATGGACATGAGTTTGAGCAAGGTCCGGGAGTTGGTGATGGACAGGGAGGCCTGGCGTGTTGCAGTCCATGGGGTCGCAAAGAGTCAGACATGACTGAGCGACTGAGCGGAACTGAACAGACCAGGGATTGAACCAATGTCCCCTGCATTGCAAAGTGGATTCTTACCCACTGGACCACCAAGGAAGTCCCATGTTTATTACTTCTAATTTGTCTGCCCTACTAGAATATTAGCTCATTAGAGAGAAAGGGACTTTGTGTGTTGGTTTCCATGCTTTCTTCCAGTACGTGACACATAAGATGAGGCTCAAGGAAATGAACTTCATAGGAGAACTCACCCCTTTGCAAAGCCTGGTCCTTTTGCCTGGGTTCTCTGCTCCCATCCCACTTCTCAGACTTTGCAGATTTAAGCAAAGCTTCCCCTACCTGACATTCTTCCCTGATTCCCAACCATGAGCTGCCAGTATCTGCTCTCTGTGTTCCCCTGGCATCCTCTCGTCACAGTGCTTTGTAATTGCTGCATCCTCTCCTGCCTTTCCCATAAACTCCTATCTCCTAATGGGCAGGACAATGATCTCCATATGACACAATGCCTGATGTGTTAGCGCATCCATATAAAGTGGTTGAATTAGTGAGCTGATGAACAGTTACAGAAATGAGCAAATACTGCTCAATTAATACTTGTTACATGAAAGAATGGGCTTTCCAGGTGGCACTGGAGGTAAGGAACCTGTCTGCTGATGCAGGAGACATAAGAGATGCAGGTTTGATCCCTGGGCTTGGAAGATCCCCTGGAGGAGGGCATGGCAACCCACTCCAGTATTCTTGTCTGGAGAATCCCGTGGACAGAGAAGCCTGGTGGGCTACAGTCCATAGAGCTGCAAAGAGTCAGACACGACTGAAGTGACTTAGCACACACACACAAATGAAAAAACAGAATGCAAAACACAAATGTCTCTGAGAGGTGGTTTCCTACGTAGCCATCCGAATACTCCGTAACAGCAAACAGGAAAGATGACACTGCTCTACCGAGTTCCACCAGGCTTATGCCTCGTGCTCACAGCCACTTGCTCTCTTGACTCGTTAATGGCAAAATGCTTCTCTCGAACTGTCATTTGAGAGTCTCTGACACAAGATCTGAGCTCTTCTTAGCAGCCACGATGCATTTGATGAAGGACGAAACCAAATCAGTTCTCTCTGTGGCTGCAGGAGCTTCCATGGAGCCAGATGACACCAGGCCCATGTCTGCAAGGACAAGCCTGCTAAGCAGCCTCAGCAGGGCTGCCCACGCTGGAGCCGCCCACAACACGAAGACCACGCACAGTACTTCCGTGTCCTCGCCCGGTTGTGTCTTCCACGATTCCCTAGGGCTTGTTTCTTTCTTCAGACTGTACCTAGAAAGCCCATCCGGCAAGGCCAAGTGCCCTGGGTCTGTCTTCCTCTCAGGAAATTTTCTTTTCTCATGAAATTACACATATTTTACAGCTGGAAGAAATTTTCAATACCAGGTCAACCACAATTTGTCACATGTAATAGATTAAAAAAAAACACACACACACACTGAATTGGAGGCTTTATAATGGCAACACAGCATATTATCAGTATTTCTGATTACAGAAAAACTCTCTGGTTTGTGGCCTGAATTTTACTCCAGAATTCTAATAGCAGAAGTTCAGATGGATCACAAAGAAGACTGATCCTGAATGGGGGAACCGTTCTCTCCAGACACCAAAGCAGTCGGTGCCTTCGAAATCCTGCTCAAAGACATGCTGCCCCAAGAAGCCTTCCCTAATCATTCCAGCCCACAGGGACCTTCCTGTCCCCGAACAAGACAGCGTTCACTTAGAACCAATTTATAATGTTGCAACGTCTGGCATTTCAGCATTCTCTGCTTCACGGGCACGCCTTCTCCTCTCCTGAGGAGAGGAGAGACACGGGCATGCCTTCTCCTCTGTCTCCTGAGTTGAAGTCTGAGCTGTTTGAGAACAGAAGCCATGTAAATATTTATTATAATCCGCACAGTGTACAACACAGCTTCTGACACGGGATAACTGCTCAATAAATACATGTGGATTGATAATCACTGGGAGAATAAAACCCATGCAATGCCATGACCTGTCTCTGATGAGGCAGCCCCTCTCCTCTTTGCACAAGGACAACATTTTAATAAATGATCATGCACTCAGCACCGAAATTGATCTGTATTCAATATCACAAATGATCTGAGACCTCTGAACAACTTACTCTACTCTTTTCTTTGGATTTTGTTTTATCCCCTAAAGAGTCGGACAAGATTTTTTCCTTTATTAAAGATAATTACATTTTACTCTTTAAATGAGCAAACCTTTGTTGAATGCCTCCAATTTGCAAAACAAAACAAAACAAAACAAAAACATGGTTTCAGGTAATTTGGGGATACAATGAGAAATACAAACTAACCTCTGCCCTCAAAGAATTTAGTCTACCAGAAGAGACAAATGCATACATAAATCAATAAATAAAAAGCAGAATAAGATAAACTGCTTGAAAGAAGTTGAAGCAAAACACATTGGAAACAGAAGAATCATGAGAATATAGAATTCAGGATTAAAAGGTCTTTAAAAATTATCTAATCTAACTCTGCAAAGGCTACTCGAATCCCTCTACAATATAATCAAGTATCCATCTATTTACCGCGTGTGAACAGCTCCAGTGGTGGATCTCATTACCTCCCAGACTCACAGTCCTTTTTTTTGGCTGTGTTGGGTTTCTGTTGCTGCTCAAAGGGGCTGCCCGCTAACCGCGGTGCGCAGGCTTCTCGCTGCGTGGCTTCTCTTGTGGAGCTTGGGCTCCAGGGCGCACGGGCCCCAGTAGCTGTGGTGCATGGGTTCAGTAGTTGCAGCTCCCTGACTCTAGAGCACAGGCTCAATAGTTGTGGCGCGTGGACTTAGTTGTTCCATGGCACATGGGATCCTCCCGATCAGGGATCAAATCCAAGTCTCTTGTATTGGCAGGCAGATTCTTTACCACTGAGTCACCAGGGAAGGAGAAGGCGATGGCACCCCACTCCAGCACTCTTGCCTGGAAAATCCCATGGACAGAGGAGCCTGGTGGGCTGCGGTCCATGGGGTTGCTAAGAGTCAGACATGACTGAGTGACTTCACTTTCACTTTTCACTTTCATGCATTGGAGAAGGAACTGGCAATCCACTCCAGTGTTCTTGCCTGGAGAATCCCATGGACGGAGGAGCCTGGTGGGCTGCCGTCTATGGGGTCTCACAGAGTAGGACATGATTGAAGTGACTTACCACCAGCAGCAGCAGCACCAGGGAAACCCCAAGACTCATAGTTTTAAGCCTAATAACTTTTTTCTCCTCTCAGTGGATACATGTAAGATCAAGTGTCTGACCGTTGAGGTGATTACTGGGGTGCAATCCACTGGGGTTGCATGGGGCACACCTATCAGTGGGTTTCCCAGGTGGCTCAGTGGTAAAAGGATTTGCCTGCCAATGCAGGAGATGCAGAAGACATGCGTTTGATTCCTGGATTGGGAAGATCCCCTGGAGAAGGAATGGCAACTCACTGTTGTATTTTTGCCGGGAGAATCCCATGGACAGAGGAGCCCGGCAGGTTACAGTCCATAAGGTCACAAAGAGACAGACATGACTGACGTGACTTAGCATGCATGCATGGATGTGAAAAAAAGTTTAATATCTAAAATGTCTAACTACTATTGGAGTCAGAGACCTATCAGATAGAGGACTCATTAGGAAATCAGCTGGCCACTCAGGATCTCACAAAATGGAATCATCACTGTTTAGTATCTTCCCTTTACATTTTCATGTCCAGCAACTCGGTTTATCTACTCTGTTCTTTCATGGTGAAGCAGGCCTGGGCATTGTGAATGACTTTAACAAAACTTAGAAAGGAATGGTGTATAAATAAGAACACCAAGTACAAGGGTAAAATACAAATCAAAAACGAAAAAATAATTCTGTTATACAAGAAGGGAGACCCGCCACCCCTCTCCCTTTTATTTCAGCACTTACTTTAGAAAACTTATAAATTCTTTTTCTGCCTCTCTGAGATGAGTGTAAAACATTTTTTTTCTTTAAATTGAATAAGCCTCTTGCCAGCTTTAAGACCCAGGAATACTTTCTCAGGAACCTGAGCGTCATTTCTGAAAAGTATTCATCGAGGAGGACAAGGCAGCCAGTTTCTGTAGGAGGGTAAGAGCCTAATTTCGGTGGGCCACCTGGCTCTGACTTGCAAACCTACCTTCTGTCATAAGGATGTGAGAAGTTTTATAAGTCCTGAGGATGTAACATAGAGCATGGTGACTGTAGCTAGCAGTTCTGTGCTGTATATTTGGAAGCTGCTGAAAGACTAGATCTTAAAAGTTCTTATCACAAGAAAACAAACTTGTGACTATGTGTGGTCATGGATGTTAACTAAACTTATTGCGGTAATCACTTTACAACATATACATATATCTTTTGCCATAAACGGACACAATACTATATGTCAGTTATATCTCAATGAAACTGGGAGGAAAAGGAGATAAGACATTTATTTCTCCTTTGGATAAAAGCAATAGCTAACATAGATGGTCACTGTAATTACTACTACTACTACTACGTCGCTTCAGTCGTGTCCGACTCTGTGTGACCCCATAGACGGCAGCTCACCAGGCTCTCCCATCCCTGGGATTCTCCAGGCAAGAATACTGGAGTGGGTTGCCATTTCCTTCTCCAATGCATGAAACTAAAAAGTGAAAGTGAAGTCGCTCAGTCGTGTCCGACTCTTCGAGACTCCATGGACTGCAGCCCACCAGGCTCCTCCGTCCATGGGATTTTCCAAGCAAGAGCACTGGAGTGGGGTGCCGCTGCCTTCCCCGACTGTAATTACTAGCTAGCAATTATTACGTGTGACAAATAGCATGCAAATAGTGAGCTGCATCCGCTTAACTGTATGGGGCAAGGTGTCTGCAATCTCTTAGCAGATTGCCTGTGATATGCATCACATCCTGATTGAATGCTTAGTGGTAAAAATGTTTCCATTCTCCCTTACTATTGTGGACAGGTTTTTTTTTTTTTTAAATTGGAGGATAATTGCTTTACAGTGTTGTGATGGTCTGTGCTAGACATCAGTGTGAATCAGTCATATAATACATAATACATATAAGCATAGTTTTATATATATGTTTATCTCCTCCCTCTTGAGCCTCCCGCCCCTGCGTATTCCAGCCCTCTGGATGGTCACAGGGCACCAGGCTGGTCTCCTGTGCTACAGAGGTCACAGAGCACCAGGCTGGTCTGCCTGTGTTACAGAGCAGCTTCCTGCTAGTTATTATTCCACATATAATAGTGTATATATGTCAATGCTACCTTCTCAACCTGTCCTAGCTTCTCCGTCCCTCTCTGTGTCCACAACTGTGTTTTCTGTGTGTCCATTTCTTCTCTGTCAATAGGTTCATCAGTACTATTTTTCTAGATATCATATACATGTTAACATATATATGTGTTTTCCTTTTTCTGACTTCACTCTGTATAACAGGCTCTAGGTTCATCCACCTCGCTACAATGGACTCAAATCCGTTCCTTTTTATGGCTGACTAATATTTCATTCTATTCTCATCAGGTGGATTGGAGTGCAGGGGGAGAGGGAGAGGAGAGAGAACAGCTGACTCGCTGGAAAAGACCCTGATGCTCAGAAAGACTGAGGACATACAGAGAAGAGGGCCACAGAGATGAGAAGGCTGGATGGTGTTCAATGAACGTGAACTTGGACGAATTCCAGGAGATGGTGAGGGACAGGGAGGCCTGGCGTGCTGCAGTCCGTGGGGTCGCGAAGCCGGACACGACTTGGCGACTGAACAACAAAAGTATTCCATTCTATATATGCATCACAGCTTCTTTAGCCACATGGACAGGTTTTGTGGGTTGACAGGGAGTTTTGGTTTCTGTCCCCAGCACGAGTCATTCACGGGCAGTGAGAAGAGCTCCAAGTGCCTGCTTCCCGTATTCTCTCTGCATAGGAGAACCTTCAGGGAAGCCAGATTTTCTCCAGAAGATCCCTTGGTGAGTATTCTGGTTTGACTTGTGTATCCCTCAAAAGATATGTACACAATACAAATGTCCTAACCCCTATAAATAAGAGAAACAGGGTCTGTACAGGGGTAATCGAGTTAAAATGAGGTATCAGGGTGTGCCCTAATCCAGTGTGACTGGCATCCTAATGCAAAGGGGAAGTTTGAACAGAGACAGGTACGTCTAGAGGGAAGTTGACGTGAAGAGGACTGCCTTCTATAAGACAGGGAGAGATGCCTGGAACAGATCCCTCCTCCACAGCCTTTAGAAGAAAGGAACCAACCCTGTGAACGTGAAGTTGCTCAGTCCTGTCTGACTCTTTGCAACCCCAAGGACTGTAGCCTGCCAGGCTCCTCCATCCATGGGGTTTTCCAAGCAAGAACACTGGAGTGGGTTGCCATTTCCTTCTCCAGGGGATCTTCCCCACTCAGGGATCGAACCCGAGTCTCCTGCATTGCAGGCAGACTCTACCGTCTGAGCCAGCCTGTAACCACCTTGGTTTTGCAGTTTCTAGTCTTTTCAGAACTGTGAGATGGTGCAATTCGGTTGTACAGGCCACTTGGTTTGCGCTCCTTTGTTATGACGCTAGCTAACTAATACAGTGGGTGTCGAATCAGAGCAAGGAAAGGTTATTGCAAGAGTTAAATGTAAAATGGAGTTGGGTATATAGTCTGAGGTCCTCATTTCATGATGGGAATCTTCTTAGCCAGAGAAAAAGATAGGTCAGGTCACTATCCACCACATGGCCTGCATTCTCACCCTCAAAGTACTGAGACACTGTGACTCATCTGCGCTTTATGGGATCCTTTTTCTAGCTCCAGTAAACCACTCCCAGGTCAGTTGCTCATTTATATACAGGTGTGATTTTATTACAAGTCCAGTGCAGAGCTGTAACTGTCAATATATAATGACACTTTGATAAAGAGTTCAGATCTGTGCAGGAAACTTTATTCTAAGGTCTCTGTCCCCAGACAGAATAACTCAGCTTGATCGTCTGCAAATAAATTTAAAATTCATAAAATTCATATATAAAAATATATAATACCCTTGAGCACTTTTGGAAAATATACTTTTCAACTGAGTTACGTGTCTTGAAAATGAAGTGGCATCATACTTTTCTGGCACCTGCAGCACGGAAACGTCAGACCAGTCCTCCTATGGTCCCGTGTGGTGGCTTTGTGATGGAAACAGGCCTGGCTTAGTCAACTCCAGCTGCCACAAGAAAAGACCATACACGGCTAGTTTAGCTTAAGCACAAAGGGAGTTTTCACAGTTCGGAGGCTGGAAGTCCGAGACGAGGGTGACGGCAGGATGGCAGTCTGGTGAGAGCTCTCTCCCTGAGCCGGGGACGGTGGCCTTCTCGTTGTGAGAGCGTGGGTAGAGTGTGAGGCTGCCCCTGCTCAGAAGGGCAGTCACGCGGTCACCAGGCTCCCCTCTCATGACCGCATCTAACCCTGATTACCGCCCAAGGGCGCATCTCCGTCTGCGACCCACTGACCGCGGGAGCATCAGCGTAAGAGTTGAGGGGTGCGAGGATGCAGTTGCGTCCATCACAGCGCCTCTGAGCAAAGAATGGGCCTCCTCTTCCCTCTGGGCAGATGCGGTCCACACCTGGGCGTGGCCCTGTGAGCCACGTGGGGGCTAGTTTTGCGTCTCCTCTGGCGCCCCCAGCCCCCAGCTCCGGGATGCATTTGGGCAGTGTGCAGATTATACCTAGGCTGAAAACGCCAGCGTCCGTAAAAAGAAGTTAATCCACCGTAGCCATCAGTCCTGCTTTCAGTAACAGAATTATGGGAAAGAGAGGGGTCTCAAGGTAGGTCAACTTTTCCTTGAAGGTTTTTTTCACATTGGCCAGGCGGTTTCGTAAGCCGGGTCNCTGCAGCCTATCAGGCTCCTCTGTCCACGGGATTTTCCAGGCAAGAGTACTGGAGTGGGGTGCCATTGCTTTCTCCGTTGAACATAGTACTCTCTTCTATACTTCAAGCTCTCCAAACAATTCACTAAGTGGAAGGAACCACAAGTGGGGCGGCACCGTCTTTGAGCCTCCAGCACACAGCTGCCCTATCCTAGTCACCTTTACTGCCCCGCGTTCACCACGGGTATCCGGGGTCAAATGTTTTCGATCACATGATCTGAGTTTGAGGCGCCAAGACTGCGGACTTGGATGGCGCCCAGCACCAGATGGTTTACAGCCGCGCTGCACAAACTGGAAACACCACTGGCAGCAGAGGGGCGCGGCGGTGAGATCCCTGCAGGAGCTCTGTCAGTGCCCAGCACGGGGGGCAAGCAGGGAAGTGCAGGAGAAGGGCGGGGAGAACTCTGGGGCCACATACTCCCGGAGAGACCCCGCTCCTGCAAGTGAGCCATTAACCCACCCGAGCGTGTGCCCCCCACCCTCTGTCAGCGCCTGCCCAGCCAGCACCTGCGGAGTGTTTCACAAGCCCTTGTCAAATCAGGAGGATGTCAGAGCTGCAGCTGAAAGATATAATGCCAGCAAGTGCGCCCAGGACAAGAACAAAGCGCTGTGGTTTCTGAGTCCAGCCTGACGGTATTCCGGCGCTTTTCCTGTAAGGGGCTACGAATTCAAAAGGTGCCTCAGAGCTCAGCATTATTTCAGTAAACAAAGCCTCCCTTTCTTCCCCCTACCTACAAAGAACACGTTTTATCACATACGCCTTCACAATTTTCTTTGGTACAAATTGATTTATTCCCCTCCCCGGCGCCCTCCATCAGGCAAACTGAAATGATTAAGTACCGCGGGGGGCGTGACAGAACTCATTGGCAGCAGCCGGTGAAGCTGAGGACACTGTGGGGCCTCCCGGAGCACGTGGGTGCCCACCTTGACCCACCCCTGCTGTCGTGGGCCTGCTGAACCACCCTCGAGAGAAGCAGCAGGAAGGATGAAGAGAAGCCCACAGCGGATGGCCGGCCGATGAAACACATTCCTTTGGATGCAGATCTCATCAATTGCTTCTGACTTTTGCTCTGAGTGGAAGGAGCTGCAAGTGGGGAGGCACCGTCTTTGAGTCTCCAGCACACCCAGCACGGTGTGGTCGCAGGCAGGGAGGGACAAACTGGGTGCTCAGGGGGGTGGGGAGTCTCGGGGTGACCAAACAGCACACAGCTCTTAGAAGGAAGGTGTTCTTTCAGCACACATGTTTGATGTGGCACTGTTTTCTTCCCATCATTTAGGTTCATTTGCAGACTGAACCCCTCCTCTGCTTGTAAGGGAGGAACAATAGAATTTTCCCAAGCTCATGAAGTCCAACCTTAACCAGTAGCTCCAACACACCAAAGAAAAAGAGGTGACACCTAACCCTTAGTTTCTTGCACTGTCCACCCTCTCCCCAACACTCCCTTCCTCTTTACCTCCCCTATTCGCTTCACTCATGTCTGACTCTTTGCCACCCTATGGACCATAGCGCCTCTGCCCATGGGATTCTCCAGGCAAGAATACTGGAGTGGGTTGCCATGCCCTCCTCCAAGGGATCTTCNTCCCTTCCTCTTTACCTCCCCTATTCGCTTCACTCATGTCTGACTCTTTGCCACCCTATGGACCATAGCGCCTCTGCCCATGGGATTCTCCAGGCAAGAATACTGGAGTGGGTTGCCATGCCCTCCTCCAAGGGATCTTCCTGACCCAGGGATCAAACCCAAGTCTCAGGTCTCCTGCACTGGCAGCTGGGTTCTTTACCACTGGCACCACCTGGGAAACCCATATACACATAGTACTAGAATGCAAACCAAAAATTCCCTAAAGCAGCCTAATTTTGTTTCCTGCAAGTGGTAAGACAGTGTGCAGAGAAAGTATTAAATATTCTTAAAGGCTGCTTAAGAATGAAACATTTCTAACCTTCATAAAAACACCAAAGCAAAGCTTAAATCTGGCAGTGACTAGAAACACTGCAGTTTCAACAACACAAAACCCACATTGACTCAAATTGTTAAAGCTAAGCTTCAACTGAAGCAGTTTACACTGTCAATCACCAGGCACATGGCTGGAAACAACGGTGAGCAAGCTTTTGCCTGATACACAGAGGCCATCTCCTCAGAGGCCCGAGTGACTCTTGTCAAAATTCTGAATGCGAGTGTGCGTGTTAATATACTTTAAGCACAAATACCATCTGAGATGAACAGACAGAATGACAAAACCCAAAGATTGCATGAGACAATTTTCCTGTTGGTCTTAATCTAGACCATCATTTCAAAAAAAAAACAAAAAACAAAAACTGAGCTTAGCTTTGAGCTCCCAGAAAAGTATCACAAATGTGAAGCAGGATTACTTAACTCTAAGGCAAGATGGATGAAGGCAGATTAGCAGTAGCCCAGGCAAATGGCGGGCGGTTACCCTGGGGGCAGTCACCATCACCTTGGGTTTACATTTCAGCTGCAGGGCTCAGGCTTGCTCGCAACACCTCTCCTGACAGTGGACTTTGTGTCTTCAAAGCTGTAGTGACGGCTGTGGAATTTCTCTCCTGGAGACCCTTTCAAGTCAGGGGCGAGCCGCCTCTCTTTGGGATAATGTGGGCACAATCCTGCTTGGGAGTTTAGTCTACAGCCTCTTGAAATTCATTCCAATCTGATGATTCCCTCATTTTATACCAGTAGATGTGTCGGGTGAAAAAGGTGAGTCAACACACAGAGTGGTTATGGAGGACGCTGCAAGGGAGGCAAGGATTCCTCAGAGTAGGACTTTTTGATTTGGTTCCTCAGCTTTTTAAAGTCCTGGCAATCATGCTCAGGCCAACAGAGCGACATTTATGGAGGTGCGGGAGGGGGCCCTTCCCGCCACACTGCACGTGGCCCTGACAGCTGTGGCATTTACACACCTGCAGGGCCAGGACTGCCTAAAAGATGACTGCGGTGGAACTGAATGTTTATTTAAAGCGACTGATCCACAAAGGAACAGCTCCACCTCCCCTCAGACACCAGGCCAGAGCTAAAAAGGGAAAGATAGCCACCACCTTACACTTGCAGATCTTGACTCCCTTTCTTTGCTGGGGCAGAGAAACCTAATCCATAGCTACCAAATTGCCCTCTCATTTGCCATCTTAAAAGAAAGCAAGATTATCCAAAACTTGCCTACTGTCTCAAGATATTAAAAATTAAAAATTTAGGGACTTCCCCAGTGGTCCAGTGGTGAAGACTCCATGCTCCCAAATGCAGGGGGCCCAGGTTCAATCCCTGGTCAGGGAAGTAGATCCCACATGCCACAACTAAGAGTTCATGAGCTGCAACTAAAGATCCCTCCCTCCTGCGTGCGCCACAGGAGACTGAAGATCCCACGTGCTGCAAGTAAGACCTGGTACAGACAAATTAAATAAATATTTTTAGAAAAGTACCACATCTCATTCCAGACATTCGATTCTTTTGGACAATAGATTTATGTTCACTAAGGAAGGGTGGGAATCTATCAAATCATTTCCTGGGGAAGCACAGAGCCTGAGAGCATCCTTATAAAACAAGGTTAAGCTGAGCTTTCTTCATCACTCCATATACCGAGTGCAGTATTAGACCATGCACACGCCACTGTAAGCCTACCCAGAGCTCCTGTGCTGTACACGCTCGCATCAACGTGGCAACCCGACAGCCTTAAGGAACTGATAACTCAAATGAGGAGTGACAGAATTTGGCTGAAAACATACCCTGTTTTTCCCTAATAAATTCCAGATGTTAAGACTAGCTTCATATCCATCTAGAGATCAGCGCTTTACATAATCTGTTCTTTAAAACCTTCTGAAAAAAAAAATGTAATTGCATTTCTTTCTCCCACTGCATTTTATGGACAAAAATGCACTTATTCATGTACTTAAACTGAAAGAAATTAGTTATTCCCCATAAATTTAATGATTTCCAAAGAAATACATCAATGGAGTATATGGAATGATAAATCTATGCTATGAAAGATAATAGAAAGCAGACCTCGCCTATGGTTGAGTTCAAATTCCAGAATGTATCATACGCACAAAACTCTTGCAATTTATGGAATTCTGAGTCTCCAAGTTTGAATAGTGGGTGCAGGTCACAGCTTTCCTGATGTGTCTACTTTTTTTTTTTTTAATTAAGCTTTCCTGGTGAGTGGTGGTAGGGGAGAAGAGGGCAGACAGGTTGGAGGTGGGAGGGATGAACAGGGTAGGAAAGAAGATTTGGCAAGGGCTAATACCATGCACTGTCTTTTGCCCCTTTAAGTCAGTACAGCAAAGATCTCCAGAATTTGGGCTAGACCAGTAGCCACAGCTTGAGGGGGGAATGTTAGGTATGTAGAATAGGGAAAAGGAGTCCAAATGGCACCCCACTCCAGTCCTCTTGCCTGGAGAATCCCATGGATGGAGGAGCCTGGTAGGCTGCAGCCCATGGGGTCGTTAAGAGTTGGACACGACTGAGCGACTTCACTTTCACTTTTCACTTCCCTGCATTGGAGAAGGAAATGGCAACCCGCTCCAGTGTTCTTGCCTGGAGAATCCCAGGGACGGGGGAGCCTGGTGGGCTGCCGTCTATGGGGTCTCACAGAGTCGGACACGACTGAAGTGACTTGGCAATAGCAATAGTAGCCACAGCTTAGGCAGCTTCAGCTTCCATAATATCCACAGCTCCTCTGCAGGCAAACAACAGAAGCGACCCTGGCTAAGAAAACAGAACTTTAAGATGAGCTCCTTGTGCCCTCTCCCTTCCCAGACCTGCTCAATGTGCTGCTGCCCTAGAGCATTCTGTATAGTTTGTGAGTAAGAAGGAAAACGGAGAGGATAAAGGCGGAAGGGATTCAATCTAAAGGGCAGGGGCGAAAGGTACACAGAATGGATTTGCCGTATACATCAAGGCAGCCACTCAATGTAAAGGAAGAAACTCAGAAGGAGAAAGGAAAATAAGGGGAAAATAATTACATATAGGAATTAGCAGGATAGGTTTTTAAAAAATGGACCCCTTGGGGGAAAAAAGACAAGCTCATAGATACAGAGAACAGACCAGTGGTTGCCAGAGGTTGCGAGGGTGGGTAAAATGGGTGAAGGGGGTCAAAAAGTACAAACTTCCACTTATAAAATAAACACATCCTGGGGAGGTAATGGATAGCATGGTGCCTACAGTTAATAACACTGTATTGCATATTTGAATGATGCTAAGAGAAGAGGTCTTAAAAGTCATCATCATAAGAAACAAATTCTGTAGTGATGGATACTAACTATACTCATTGCGGTGATCATTTACTAATATATACAGATATCGAATCATCACATTGTACACTTGAAACTAATCTATCACCATATGTCCATCATACCTCAATTTTTTTTTTAAAGGACATTTGAAAGATTTCTTTTTGCAGGACCTTCCTACACCTAAACGTTATAGGGTCTTCTCCCATATCATCACCTACAATGCCATCCCCACAGCCTCGCAGCCAGTCTCCCAAGGAGGAGCATGCACGCTAAGATAACTGGGTAGAGATGAGCTGTGAACCGAGAAACAGCTTGAGGTTATTCTCAAAAGAGAACTCTCTCATTCAGACCTGCTCACTGTGCTCAGGTACAGAGCCAAGGGCTTAACGTTGAAGTTCAGAAACTCTGGGCAGGTCATATTCGGGCTCCGGGGAGACACAAGGGCGGGTTTCTTTTAAAAGGCAAAGACTTGCCCTCCACCCTGTGACAGGTCACCTTTTGAACTGCTAGGGGATGAAGTGGGAGAAAAATAGAAAGCTTTGCAGCCAGGCACTCCTGTGTGAATGTAGGGAACAATCAGAGGGCTGTCTAGAAAACAAAATGCCTCATTTCTTTAATAGTAGCTATTCAGGCAGCAAGAGGCAATTCAGAAACGGTCAGCAAAGCACAATGACTGGGAGATAGGCATAAATGATATGTTTCTATTCTGCACCAGCATTTATGCACTGCCCAATTTCACTTTGGTTAAATAAAGTACTTTCTCCTGGGGATGGAAAGGATATGATACTATGGCCATAAATACTATAATAGAATTAGATGGATCTACCTCACACACCTCAACTCCAGTGTAAAATTCTTAAGGTTTTTAATAAGATGCACAGATTTTTTTTTTTTTTTTTTTTNTACAGAGCAGCTTCCTGCTAGTTATTATTCCACATATAATAGTGTATATATGTCAATGCTACCTTCTCAACCTGTCCTAGCTTCTCCTTCCCTCTCTGTGTCCACAACTGTGTTTTCTGTGTGTCCATTTCTTCTCTGTCAATAGGTTCATCAGTACTATTTTTCTAGATATCATATACATGTTAACATATATATGTGTTTTCCTTTTTCTGACTTCACTCTGTATAACAGGCTCTAGGTTCATCCACCTCGCTACAATGGACTCAAATCCGTTCCTTTTTATGGCTGACTAATATTTCATTCTATTCTCATCAGGTGGATTGGAGTGCAGGGGGAGAGGGAGAGGAGAGAGAACAGCTGACTCGCTGGAAAAGACCCTGATGCTCAGAAAGAC
Source organism: Oreotragus oreotragus (assembly GCA_006410675.1). Classification (NCBI taxonomy): domain Eukaryota; kingdom Metazoa; phylum Chordata; class Mammalia; order Artiodactyla; family Bovidae; genus Oreotragus; species Oreotragus oreotragus. The sequence continues at coordinate 1,182,866 of SJYX01001462.1, forward strand.
TGAGGACATACAGAGAAGAGGGCCACAGAGATGAGAAGGCTGGATGGTGTTCAATGAACGTGAACTTGGACGAATTCCAGGAGATGGTGAGGGACAGGGAGGCCTGGCGTGCTGCAGTCCGTGGGGTCGCGAAGCCGGACACGACTTGGCGACTGAACAACAAAAGTATTCCATTCTATATATGCATCACAGCTTCTTTAGCCACGTGGACAGGTTTTGTGGGTTGACAGGGAGTTTTGGTTTCTGTCCCCAGCACGAGTCATTCACGGGCAGTGAGAAGAGCTCCAAGTGCCTGCTTCCCGTATTCTCTCTGCATAGGAGAACCTTCAGGGAAGCCAGATTTTCTCCAGAAGATCCCTTGGTGAGTATTCTGGTTTGACTTGTGTATCCCTCAAAAGATATGTACACAATACAAATGTCCTAACCCCTATAAATAAGAGAAACAGGGTCTGTACAGGGGTAATCGAGTTAAAATGAGGTATCAGGGTGTGCCCTAATCCAGTGTGACTGGCATCCTAATGCAAAGGGGAAGTTTGAACAGAGACAGGTACGTCTAGAGGGAAGTTGACGTGAAGAGGACTGCCTTCTATAAGACAGGGAGAGATGCCTGGAACAGATCCCTCCTCCACAGCCTTTAGAAGAAAGGAACCAACCCTGTGAACGTGAAGTTGCTCAGTCCTGTCTGACTCTTTGCAACCCCAAGGACTGTAGCCTGCCAGGCTCCTCCATCCATGGGGTTTTCCAAGCAAGAACACTGGAGTGGGTTGCCATTTCCTTCTCCAGGGGATCTTCCCCACTCAGGGATCGAACCCGAGTCTCCTGCATTGCAGGCAGACTCTACCGTCTGAGCCAGCCTGTAACCACCTTGGTTTTGCAGTTTCTAGTCTTTTCAGAACTGTGAGATGGTGCAATTCGGTTGTACAGGCCACTTGGTTTGCGCTCCTTTGTTATGACGCTAGCTAACTAATACAGTGGGTGTCGAATCAGAGCAAGGAAAGGTTATTGCAAGAGTTAAATGTAAAATGGAGTTGGGTATATAGTCTGAGGTCCTCATTTCATGATGGGAATCTTCTTAGCCAGAGAAAAAGATAGGTCAGGTCACTATCCACCACATGGCCTGCATTCTCACCCTCAAAGTACTGAGACACTGTGACTCATCTGCGCTTTATGGGATCCTTTTTCTAGCTCCAGTAAACCACTCCCAGGTCAGTTGCTCATTTATATACAGGTGTGATTTTATTACAAGTCCAGTGCAGAGCTGTAACTGTCAATATATAATGACACTTTGATAAAGAGTTCAGATCTGTGCAGGAAACTTTATTCTAAGGTCTCTGTCCCCAGACAGAATAACTCAGCTTGATCGTCTGCAAATAAATTTAAAATTCATAAAATTCATATATAAAAATATATAATACCCTTGAGCACTTTTGGAAAATATACTTTTCAACTGAGTTACGTGTCTTGAAAATGAAGTGGCATCATACTTTTCTGGCACCTGCAGCACGGAAACGTCAGACCAGTCCTCCTATGGTCCCGTGTGGTGGCTTTGTGATGGAAACAGGCCTGGCTTAGTCAACTCCAGCTGCCACAAGAAAAGACCATACACGGCTAGTTTAGCTTAAGCACAAAGGGAGTTTTCACAGTTCGGAGGCTGGAAGTCCGAGACGAGGGTGACGGCAGGATGGCAGTCTGGTGAGAGCTCTCTCCCTGAGCCGGGGACGGTGGCCTTCTCGTTGTGAGAGCGTGGGTAAAGTGTGAGGCTGCCCCTGCTCAGAAGGGCAGTCACGCGGTCACCAGGCTCCCCTCTCATGACCGCATCTAACCCTGATTACCGCCCAAGGGCGCATCTCCGTCTGCGACCCACTGACCGCGGGAGCATCAGCGTAAGAGTTGAGGGGTGCGAGGATGCAGTTGCGTCCATCACAGCGCCTCTGAGCAAAGAATGGGCCTCCTCTTCCCTCTGGGCAGATGCGGTCCACACCTGGGCGTGGCCCTGTGAGCCACGTGGGGGCTAGTTTTGCGTCTCCTCTGGCGCCCCCAGCCCCCAGCTCCGGGATGCATTTGGGCAGTGTGCAGATTATACCTAGGCTGAAAACGCCAGCGTCCGTAAAAAGAAGTTAATCCACCGTAGCCATCAGTCCTGCTTTCAGTAACAGAATTATGGGAAAGAGAGGGGTCTCAAGGTAGGTCAACTTTTCCTTGAAGGTTTTTTTCACATTGGCCAGGCGGTTTCGTAAGCCGGGTCTCCGTGAGGCACGCTGTAGGCTCCAAGGCCATTCGAGGCGATTCCCCAGACCTGGCCTCCCGATCGCCTTCACAGGTTCTTGCTCTCCCTCTGCCTTTGCTTCGATTTTGTCTCTCTTCAATCCCCAGCTCTCGGATGTGACCCTTTGACTCGGCATGCACTTCCTCACTGGGGGCCTGAGGGCTTCTCTGGGATACTCTGAGCTGACACGTCACTCAGGGAGGGAACTTTCCAGCCCCAGCCTCAGTTTCCACAATCTGCACTGAGCTCCGGGTCAGTCAGTCCGTCAGCCGTGGATGGCCCAGCCCCTGCGGCCTTCCCTTCTTCGCTTCCCTTCCCTTCCCTTCACGGTGGGAGGCGATGCGGATCACCTCCAGGAGGACTGGAGCGCGGTGGGACACTTGCGAACTCGGGCTGGTAGCCCCGCAGGCGGAGGTGTGTCTGCTCTGTGCAAGTTGTCCAACCCTGAGAGTCAAACACTATGTGTGAGCCGTCCTTCTATTTTAAAATCTCTCTGTTAGCTCTAGCACAATCACTATTGGGTTTTTCTGTATCTTTTACATCCAATACTTCGATACCCGATCACTGTCTAAAAGTCTTAAAACAATGATATATTTTGAAAATTGAGGGGGAGAGGGATAAGTTAAAAGTTTGGGATTAACATTAAAAAAAGAAAAAGAAAATTGAAAGTCCTTTCACATATGTATTCTTTAGTATTATTTAATTGTCATAAAGTCTTTGGGAAGAAGGTATTATTGTTCCCTGTAGGAGAAACAGATGCTGCAGAAGGGAATTTATAATTCCCACCCAACTTGAAGTTGCTGCCCTAATGCAACCTCAGAGTTTTGACCTAAAATTCTGATCCAGTGCCCCTAAAAACAGCAACAAAATCACTGGTAGAGTAACTTCAAATGCTTCGTTTCAGGGGAACATGTGTATCAAGCTCTACCTTCTGAGTAACCAAACTGATCTTTATGGAGGATGTATTTCAGATGAATCAGGAAAATGCAGCGTCCAAGGCTATTTCAGGTAGTCTTTCGTTTTTGCTTGTTTAAAATTTTTTCTAATATTGAGATGTAGTCGACATAACATTAGTTTCAGGTATATACCATAAAGATTTGATATTTGTTATGCATTGCAAAATGATCACCACTGTCGACAGAAAGAAAACTTGCACAACGTGAAAGCTGTGAGTTCAATTTTATTCGGGTACCTTACTGAGCACTACAACTCAAGAGATGACCTCTCAGAAAACTCTGAGAAACTGCTTCAAAGCAGCAAGGGAGAAGCCAGGCTATGTAGAAACTTTTTTTTGCTGGGAAAAGCATGTAGTCAAGCTTCAAAAGTACTGCTAATCACTAAGAACAGGCATCTCATGTTAATAATTTTACTGCTTTTCTATGTATAAGAAGACGTAAGACTCTGTGGTCATTTGAAAATTTTCCTTAAATAGGCATCTTAATTATCTATGGGCAAGTATAATTATGGCTTTTGGGGGGCTGCACCTCGCAACTTGCATGATCTTTGTTCCTCCGACCAGGTATCAAACCTGTGCCCCCAGCAGTGGAAGTGGGGACTCCTAACCACTGGACCATCAGGGAATTCTCAGGGAAAGTATATCCAAAAAATAGAATGTTTCCTGTTTTTCTCCCTCCTGACTTCCCTTAAGGGTACACTGTCGGTGGGCAACTGCAGTGACTAATGGCTTTATCTTTGCAGAACTGGAATGGCAGGCAACATTTTTTTTCTTAACAGTACAATAACTCCAGTTAACATCTATCAACATACATAGTTACAAACTTTTTTCCTCATAATGAGAATTTTCAATGTCCGCCCCCCGCCCCGCTACTTTCAGATATGCAATACAATATTACACACAGTAATACAATATTCACTATAATCACCGTGCCGTATACGACATCTGCAATACTCAACCATTTCAAAGCTGGAAATCTGTATCTTTGACCACCTTCACCCATTTCACCAGCTCCCTGCTTCTCAGGTGGTCTTTCTCAATTGTTATCATTTACTAAACACCATGGGAAATAGATAGGGAAACAGTGAAAACAGTGTTAGACTTTATTTTGGGGGCTCCAAAATCACTGCAGATGGTGATTGCAGCCATGAAATGAAAAGACGCTTACTCCTTGGAAGGAAAGTTATGACCAACCTAGACAGCACACTCAAAAGCAGAGACATTCCTTTCCTAACAAAGGTCCGTCTAGTCAAGGCTATTGTTTTTCCAGTAGTCATGTATGGATGTGAGAGTTGGACTGTGANAAGTCTTAAAACAATGATATATTTTGAAAATTGAGGGGGAGAGGGATAAGTTAAAAGTTTGGGATTAACATTAAAAAAAGAAAAAGAAAATTGAAAGTCCTTTCACATATGTATTCTTTAGTATTATTTAATTGTCATAAAGTCTTTGGGAAGAAGGTATTATTGTTCCCTGTAGGAGAAACAGATGCTGCAGAAGGGAATTTATAATTCCCACCCAACTTGAAGTTGCTGCCCTAATGCAACCTCAGAGTTTTGACCTAAAATTCTGATCCAGTGCCCCTAAAAACAGCAACAAAATCACTGGTAGAGTAACTTCAAATGCTTCGTTTCAGGGGAACATGTGTATCAAGCTCTACCTTCTGAGTAACCAAACTGATCTTTATGGAGGATGTATTTCAGATGAATCAGGAAAATGCAGCGTCCAAGGCTATTTCAGGTAGTCTTTCGTTTTTGCTTGTTTAAAATTTTTTCTAATATTGAGATGTAGTCGACATAACATTAGTTTCAGGTATATACCATAAAGATTTGATATTTGTTATGCATTGCAAAATGATCACCACTGTCGACAGAAAGAAAACTTGCACAACGTGAAAGCTGTGAGTTCAATTTTATTCGGGTACCTTACTGAGCACTACAACTCAAGAGATGACCTCTCAGAAAACTCTGAGAAACTGCTTCAAAGCAGCAAGGGAGAAGCCAGGCTATGTAGAAACTTTTTTTGCTGGGAAAAGCATGTAGTCAAGCTTCAAAAGTACTGCTAATCACTAAGAACAGGCATCTCATGTTAATAATTTTACTGCTTTTCTATGTATAAGAAGACGTAAGACTCTGTGGTCATTTGAAAATTTTCCTTAAATAGGCATCTTAATTATCTATGGGCAAGTATAATTATGGCTTTTGGGGGGCTGCACCTCGCAACTTGCATGATCTTTGTTCCTCCGACCAGGTATCAAACCTGTGCCCCCAGCAGTGGAAGTGGGGACTCCTAACCACTGGACCATCAGGGAATTCTCAGGGAAAGTATATCCAAAAAATAGAATGTTTCCTGTTTTTCTCCCTCCTGACTTCCCTTAAGGGTACACTGTCGGTGGGCAACTGCAGTGACTAATGGCTTTATCTTTGCAGAACTGGAATGGCAGGCAACATTTTTTTTCTTAACAGTACAATAACTCCAGTTAACATCTATCAACATACATAGTTACAAACTTTTTTCCTCATAATGAGAATTTTCAATGTCCGCCCCCCGCCCCGCTACTTTCAGATATGCAATACAATATTACACACAGTAATACAATATTCACTATAATCACCGTGCCGTATACGACATCTGCAATACTCAACCATTTCAAAGCTGGAAATCTGTATCTTTGACCACCTTCACCCATTTCACCAGCTCCCTGCTTCTCAGGTGGTCTTTCTCAATTGTTATCATTTACTAAACACCATGGGAAATAGATAGGGAAACAGTGAAAACAGTGTTAGACTTTATTTTGGGGGCTCCAAAATCACTGCAGATGGTGATTGCAGCCATGAAATGAAAAGACGCTTACTCCTTGGAAGGAAAGTTATGACCAACCTAGACAGCACACTCAAAAGCAGAGACATTCCTTTCCTAACAAAGGTCCGTCTAGTCAAGGCTATTGTTTTTCCAGTAGTCATGTATGGATGTGAGAGTTGGACTGTGAAGAAAGCTGAGTGCCAAAGAATTGATGCCTTTGAACTGTGGTGTTGAAGAAGATTCTTGAGAGTCCCTTGGACTACAAAGACTCCATCCTAAAGGCGATCAGTCCTGGGTGTTCATTGGAAGGACTAATATTGAAGCTGAAACTCCAATACTTTGGCCACCTCACACAAAGAGCTGACTCATATGAAAAGACCCTGATGCTGGGAGGAATTAGGGGCAGGAGGAGAAGGGGACGACAGAGGATAAGATGGCTGGATGGCATCACCGACTCAATGGACGAGCTTGAGTGAACTCCGGGAGTTGGTGATGGACGGGGGGCCTGGCGTGCTGCAATTCAAGGGGTCGCAGAGTCAGACACAACTGAGCGACTGGACTGAACTGAAGTTTATTCTAGAGGACCAGAGTACATTTTTTCATACAAAATGCATTATTTTAATGGATCAGCTCCATAAATAGTACCGGGTATACTATGTTTACCTTTGGACTCTTCTACATGAGTGAAAAGTAAACTTCTGTCTTCCCTAAGCCTCATTATTTGGGGACTTTTTTTTCTTATTGTTCTGTTTTGAACGCTCTAACTTATTCCTAATTAATACTTCTTGGGAATCCATATGAATTGTGTTCCTGTTGAGGAATGTAAATCATCATGCACAAGTTCTTCTTAAAATATTTATTTAAAAAAAATGAAAGATGATTGTCTGACTTACAAAGTAGTGGGTGGTTTATCCTAATAGATTTTCTGGAATTGTATGGATCCCTTCACGATTGTTCAGTACTGACCCTGAGAGGGTCTCTGTACTGCATGAGAGGAAGTAGGCAAAGAAGAGAAATCCCCTGCTTTGGGAGCACCTACCGTCTAGCTCCAGAAGCAAATGTGTAAAAATCAAACTGTGAAATATAGTAAATATTATAATAGAGATGTAAAAGTGTTACGAGGACAGTTAAGAGAGTAATTAATTCTTCATGGAAGGATCCAGACAGCTTCATGGAAGTAGCATCATTTCTCCTGTGTATCTGTAAGGATTAACTAGTGCTTCATGGGGACTAAGCAGTCACAAAGTAAAGAAAAAGTCCAGCAAACAGTCCTGTGTGGCTGGAACACATGGAAACTAGAGAAGATGACGAGATATGTCTGGAAAGGGCCCAGGAGCCAGATCCTATCATCACTGACGCCTCCCTAAGGAAACTCAGGAAACTGTTGGTGGCTGGGGTGTGATGGGTGATTTTCTGTGTCAACTTGACTAGGCCATGAGGTGCCCAGATAGTTGGTTAAATATTATTTCTGAGGGTGTCTGTGAAGGTGTTTCTGGATGAGATGAACTTTGGAATTGGTAGGCTGAGGAACACAACTGGCCTTCTCTGTGGTGGGTGGGCCTCATCCAAACTAGCGAAGGCCTGAAGAGAAGAAAAGGCTGAGGAAGAGAGACCTCTCTCTGCCTGTCTACGAGCTGGGACCTGGTCTTCTCTTGCCTGTAAACTGGGGCTTACATCACGGGCTGTCCTAGTCTCGGGCCTTGAGACTCAACATAATCATGTGACCCAGTTCCTTACGACAAGTCTCATTACACACATGTGCACACACACACCCGGACACACATGTACCTGCCCCACTGGGCCTATTTCTCTGGAGCAATCTGACTAACACTGGGGTACCCCTGTCACCCTGTCCTTCTCATTGGCTTCTCTCCTTCCCAGTGACTTGGTATTTCTAGCCAAGTTGTCTTTCCAACATTTACCACAGCAAGCCTGGTCCTCTCTTGAGCTCCTACCTACTTAGGGTTCCCAATGCCTCATTTCAGTCGCTCAGTTGTGTCCAACTCTTTGCGACCCCATGGACTGCAGCACACATGATGTACTCTGCATATAAGTTAAATAAGCAGGGTGACAATATGCAGCCTTGACGTACTCCTTTTCCCAATGCCTACTCTAGTGTAAAAAGTCTTTCAGACTCTACCCCCAGCCTACTGGTTCAGCCTCTTTCCTCTCTTTCTCCAGTACCAACATGACCATTTAAACCAGTTATGGTCTCTGAGGCATTTGTGCCTCTTGCGCTCACGGTTCCCATTGTCTGGAGGGTCCCTGCCCCTTTCTCTCCCTGGCTGGTTAACCACTGGTTAGCATCTGAGTGCCACCTCCGCAGGAAATCCATCCCTGATTCCCCAGAGGTACACAGTTGAGCGCCATTCCATTCTGTGCCTCCCTTCATTGTGACAGGCATTCCATCACACTGCTGGTTCATGTAGTGTCTATTTCTGCCAATGGACAAGGCTTCTCAAGGGCATGAACCATGACAGTTTAAGTTTCGGATCCTGAGGGCCCAGCATGCAGTAAGGACCTAAGTCCCCAAGTGCTGAAACATCTGGGCATGAACATCTGGATTAAAGGATAGAAGAGGCAAAGAAAGTAAGCGTGACAGTGTAGACCCCAGTTTTCACAGCTCATCCTCCTCTTTAAATGTCCCATTAAATGAACTTCGTGAACTCCTTTTCTGTCAACGTTTTACACTGTGTTCCAAAAATAGCCAATAAGTTGAATAAATGTTATTCATAACATTTATTTTATTTTATTTTATTTTTTATCAAGTTTCATCTAGTTTCCATTTGGGCTTGAAGAACCTTGGCTAATTTCAGACACTGCTATTCTTTCTCCTTGTCTCTTCTTATGCTATTATTTTGTACTAGAGAAATTTCAAGAACACATTCTGGTGTTTTGGGGACATTCAAACATAGCATTGCTTAGTGTAAAGTTAACATTTTAGGGAAAGCAGAATTTCTGAAAAGCGTCCTTTGATATTTTGAGAAAATGCATGTTGGAAGTTTTAAAATTCAAGCTCTATAACTTGTGCCAGAGTGAGGAAGTTATGCTTTTAATGAAAGCTGGAAAAATAAGAAATCAAGATTAAGGAGCAGGCAAATTTCTTGTGAGTATAGGATCTTTAGAAACTGCAGCAGGGGCAACAGAAATTGGTTTAATGATTTTAAAAGCAACACTAAGACTAAAAAATGTTTTTAACATTCCCCGCACACAAAAAAAGTTGGCCTCAATGTTTTGCTGCTGAGCAGTTGGGAAAATGAGTATTTCCATTGTGGCCAAAAGCCTACACATTTCCGTTATGACTCATCTCAGGTCTGAACTCTAAAAGCCTGACAAGCAGAAGAATGGGGAAGTGCCACACCCTCATTTCCAGTTAATTCCTGTCAATATAAAGTCAGACACACTTCAGGGAAAGTTTTGTTCTGAGCTGACAGTTCAGAACGTATTTTCTAGGGCCCTGGATATTTGGGGTAGAGTAATTTTCATCTCTAAATTTTTTAAAAAATGGAGACATTCTATTGTATGTAAACAAACAGCACCAATCCTTGACCCATATACCCCTTCTTGCTTTCTATACTGTGGACTGATATAAACATCAGTATCCTGACCTTGGGGAAGTAATTAATATTTCTGACCTTCATTTTCCTCATCTGTAAAACAGGAACAATATCCACCTCATTAGTTTGATGCTGGAGTTAAATGAGTAAACATATGTAAATAGCTTAGCACAGTCATTATTCAATAAACAGTAGCTGTTGTGGTTGTCGTTGATATTATTAGGAATGTAATGGAAAGAATATTGGTCTGGAAATCAGAAAAAGCTAAGTTTTCCCAAAGTAACTGCTTAACCAATAATCTATTTTAAGTCATCTTTTCTCATCTTAAAATGAAGAGTTTGGCCCAGATAACTTTCCAAATTTAGTATTTATGACTCTATGAATAAACTGGTCAGAATAGTAAAGTCCTCTCTGCTTTAGCCCTTGAAGTTCCTGCAACTTTCCTGAAATATTCTTCAACCACACGTGAGTTTTGTGTCTGAAATTCCCTGGAGCTCTCGTGTCTGAACTCCATGCTGGCCAGTTCTGTGTGCATGCACAATAGCTCTGCAGAACTGCAGAGGAAAGAATGTTTAAGATAATGATTTTTAAATCCAAGGACATAATGTTTAGAAAAGTTTTTAGTGCTAGTGGGTACACAGATAACATTCAGACTTGTCTCCAAGAGAGACCGCTCATTGTCAGTGAAAGTGGAAGATCAATGCTTTTATGCCACAGTCCTTGATGAAATTTAACCATTTTAACTTGGAAGCAAAGAAATTTTCCCCAGGGGAAATAAAGTTCTCCACAGTGACCCCAGGTGAGGGTAGATAGTCATAACAGCACAATAACCGCCTCTTGCAGCTGCCTCTGGAAAGCCCTTTGTCATACATTATGGCCTTCCACCCCCACAACAACCATATAAGGTAGATATCGATGGTCATGAGCTTGAGCAAGCTCTGGCAGTTGGTGATGGACAGGGAAGCCTGGCATGCTGCAGTCCACAGGGTCGTAGAGTCGGACACGACTGAGCGATTTAATTGAGAGATGTGATGATTATTCCCATAGCTAAAATAAGGAGGTAATATCCAGAGAGGTTGTGACTTCCTTGGAGTTGCATGGCTCACTGGGCATGTGCTATGCCAGAGAGAGCTGTGGCTTACTGGATGTGGAAGGCACCTAGACACCTCTTTCCAATTGCATCTGAAATCAGTAATTCTGTCTTCCCCACTGGTCTTCTTGGAAACTGGAGTCTCTGTCAGATAAAATTAAGCAAAGCTAAGACTTTATTTTGGGGGGCTCCAAAATCACTGCACATGGTGATTGCAGCCATGAAATGAAAAGACACTTACTCCTTGGAAGGAAAGTTATGACCAACCTAGATAGTATATTCAAAAGCAGAGACATTACTTTGCCGACTAAGGTCCGTCTAGTCAAGGCTATGGTTTTTCCTGTGGTCATGTATGGATGTGAGAGTTGGACTGTGAAGAAGGCTGAGTGCTGAAGAATTGATGCTTTTGAACTGTGGTGTTGGAGAAGACTCTTGAGAGTCCCTTGGACTGCAAGGAGATCCAACCAGTCCATTCTGAAGGAGATCAGTCCTGGGATTTCTTTGGAAGGACTGATGCTAAAGCTGAAACTCCAGTACTTTGGCCACCTCATGCGAAGAGTTGACTCATGGGAAAAGACTCTGATGCTGGGAGGGATTGGGGGCAGGAGGAGAAGGGGACGAGAGAGGATGAGATGGCTGGATGGCATCACTGACTCGATGGACGTGAGTCTGAGTGAACTCCGGGAG
>SJYX01001462.1:1194296-1216032 GCA_006410675.1 Oreotragus oreotragus
GGATTGGGGGCAGGAGGAGAAGGGGACGACAGAGGATGAGATGGCTGGATGGCATCACTGACTCAATGGACGTGAGTCTGAGTGAACTCCGGGAGCTGGTGATGGACAGGAAGGTCTGGCGTGCTGCGATTCATGGGGTCGCAAAGAGTCGGACACGACTGAGCGACTGAACTGAACTGAACTGAACTGAACTGAAGATCTACTTTGGTATATCAAAGAAGGATCTACCAGATTGGCTTCTCAAGCAGGTGTGCTGGAGGAATGCAAAGGGCAAGAGGCGGGGAGACTAGGCCCTCCTTCTTACATGTATATCATATAATCCTGGTCAATACACGCTTTTAAAAGGGCTGTCAAACAACTTGCATTCCAAAATGCACAAAAGTCACCCACAGAGAGTCACACTCAGTTCAAAAGCAGTCATTTAGGACATTTAATGGAGAAATTTATCTGCTTATTATAAAGGCAAAACAGCATTTTATTAATTGAATAAATCAAATGCTACAAGAAGAAATTCAGGTTCATGCACCAGGAAGAAGATTAATCTTGGACTGTTCGTAATTCTGCTTAGTCACTCCTGCAGATAGAAGATAACGGCACACAGTTCGCCTCTCTGCTTGGGCTTGAAAATGAAATGATTCCCTTGTGGCTTGTCTTTCGCACATTCCTGAGTTTGCCCTGTTCTCCCTGGACTTGGGAGTGGAGAGCAGTGGCTGACAGGTCTGGGGCTGGTGGTGGGCTTGCCCACCACTTACTCTGAAAAAGGATTGCAAACAAGTCTTGAGCCTCCGAGAAGCTGGACTCGATGACCCCAGAGGGCCCTTCCAGCTGGAAAGGCAGAGATGTTCCTTTCCCCTTCCTGGGAATCGGCCAGCTGAGAGTGTCCAGATCCTCCTTTAGCTTCTGGCAAGGATCATGTAAGTCCCACAAATAGAGAGAGAGAAAGATGAACCCCCCAGAGAAACTCACCCCACTTCCCCCTCACCTTGCCATAGTCAAGCCCACAGTCTGGTGGGTTGTTATGCATATTTCGTTGTTTGCAAATAGGTCTCTTAATTCCCCAGAGGGGGCAAGATTTAGGACAGGCAGAATCATGGCTAAGCTTTGTCTCCCAAGTGCACACCCACATGTGAGGACCCTCCCAATGGTGTGAGGCCCAGAGGTGTACAAGAGTACGTATGGCTCCACAGCTGGTATATCCCTGAGCCCACTTAACCAGCTTGCCAGGAATCGGGATCCCTTTGTTTCAGCTCTAGAGAAAGCCCTCAAGGTAGCTCTTTTTCACTCCTGGTTTCAATCTGTTCATCTTTGCAAAGCCTGGCTTATCAAGATCTAAAGGCATCTGAACAAGAATCCTACAGCAAGATTGTGAACACGCCACTGTCAACCAAGGGGCAGATTTTCAGTGGATGTTGATGTCCGCTTACCCAGGACCGACTCTAGGCAGGAACGGTCCTGCACTTAACCTTGAAGAGCTGTGAATTCTGTTCCCACTTTACAGCTGAGGAAATAGACTCAGATGTGTAGCTACGTTTACATGGGTAGTAAAAGCCAGAGGCGCCTGCCTTTAGCCCCTGAGCAGCATTGCCTCTGGAAGTACTAGAAGAGGGATCAGAGCTTCCAGCTGGAGACAGCTCCTGAAACTTGAGACCGGCTCATCGGCGTGCTTGAGTGCCTCTTCATTCACTTCCCTTCTAGCTGCCTCCCCATCCACTCGGAACTGTACCCTGTATCCTACAGATGCAATAGCCCTGTGACTCCTCTTAGAGACTTTAGGAAATAAAACATGGGCAAAACCTGGAAGGAAGAAAGTTGAAAAGATTCATGGGGTGTGATGGGGGTCAGTATCAAAATGTGTGTGTTTCACGGGGGTCTTGGGGGTCAGTATTAAAGTGTGTGTGTGTGTGTGTGTGTGTATTTCATGGAAGTGAGTATGGAAGTGTGTGTGTGTGTGTGTGTGTGCGTGAGCCTGCAGTAGGGGCTGGCCTCTGTACACACAAGGTAGGAAGCAGGCCTTCCCTGGGCTCCACAGCTCCAGTGAAGGCTGCCCAGAATAGCCTTGGCCTGGCTCTGGCCTCATCACGTTACAGAACAGCATCTCCATCCCTCCGTCCTCCCAGTTGCTTTTCAGCCTCTCAGCTGTCCTTTCTCTCCCGACCTCTCCGCCTTTGCTGTGGATTAGCTCCCCGCAGCTAGATGGGTTTGTACTTTCCCAAACCGAATCCCAGTTCCTCCCCTCCTGCTCGCCAGCAGCGCCTTTTGGAAGTCTGCTCTGGTTTCCGCCTCTGGTCTTTGAAGCACCTGCTGTGCCTGCTCTCTTCCAAGTTATTAAGCAGAGGTGTTAACTGAGGACAGCCTGGACTGGGTCTCTGGCTTGATACCTTCCTGGAGGCAGCTCCTAGCTCATCCCTGCGATGGGCACCAACATGCCAGCGCTTAGCTGCTCAGGCATGCTTTGAATCCCCAGCTCTGCCACCTGACTAGTGCTTTATTTCCTGAGTCTCAGTTTTCTTACCTGTGTTATGGGTACAGTAATTTCCTCCTCAAAGACTTGGAAGTAGTTAATGAGATAATGGTATACAATACTCAATATGTGACAGCTACTGTAAAAGTTCCAGCTATCATTGATGGATTCATCATTACTTGACATGTTCCTCACTACTCAGGTGACACAGATCTTCGTTCATTTCCCTGTCCCCTCTCCAGTATCTACGGTTAAAAAAAATACATCATCTCAATAACCTTTATAAAGGGATGTTATCACCCCAGTTTATAGGTAAGGAAACAGATCACAGACAGGTTGCACCACTTTCCCAAGGTCGCATCGTGTGGTAAAGGCAACTGGGATACATGAGTTCCCTCCCTGACTCCTTCAGGAAACGTTTACTGGGAGCTTCTGGTGCCAGGAACTTTGTTAGGGGTCGCAGAGACTGTGGTGATTGGACATGGGCCTGAGCGGGGACCTAGACCAACGGGAAAGCAGTCAAGTGCTTGGATAATGACAGAATAGTGGACGGAGGTATCAAGACAAGGAGCCAGGGACCCGGGGCACCCCCCAAGAGCCCGTGGCTTTTCTCATCACCTCGGAGTTGACACAGTGCAAGCTGGACTGTGTCCTGGGGTCCGGCACGATGGGGCACATTGGGGGAGAGAGTCGTTCAGACGGGGGACAGAGGGAGCAAGCTAGGAGACCCCATGGGGCAGGTGGCCTCATTCAAGATGGGCTCAGAGGCCAGGGCTTCGGCAGCAATTCTGAAGGCCACTCACCCTTCACACCCTCCAGCAGCCACCTTTCTTCAAGGACAAGGAGACCCTCCCCTGGAGCCCCCTGAAGACCATCTCTCTCAACTCTTTGGCCAGAATCACATCATAACCCTGTGGAATCACCACGGTTGACTTAGGACAGCAAAACATACTCATAGGCTGTGGTGGGGGGGGGCGGTGCCCTGTGAAGGCGAAAGCCAAACGGGGGTTCTGTTAGCAAGGAGGAGGGGCTGCCTAGTAGGTGACTGGCCAGTGGCCTGCTGCAGCCATCCATTATGGTTAGTCTTATTTTGGTTTTTGATTTATACGTTTGGATTATTGTTCTCTTCTGTGTTTTGGTCCATATTCCTTCTTCTTGGTGACTGGGGATGTTGAATGCCCCCAGTTCGCTATTCTGAGCATCACTTTTTTAAAAAATTACATTGAGTTCTAGAATTAGGAGGCTTTGAAAAATGGACTGAATTGATACTGGTTACTGGGCTATATTTTGGAAGGCACATTTTGGATAAATTACCAACCTTGTCTGATTTATCTTTTAATTCTGAAAGCAAAGTGCTGAAAAATGGGATAGTCGCTCAGTTGTGCCCGACTGTTTGTGATCCCATGGGCTGCAGCCTACCAGGCTCCTCTGTCCATGGAATTCTCCAGGCGAGAGTACTGGAGTGGAGCGCCATTTCCTTCTCCAGCTGAAAGCTATTGCTGGCTAAACTGCCAGCCTCCCATTTTACTTGTTTGGCCACTGGTTACACTCATCTAACAGGCTACAGAGGAGGGTGAGGACTAGAACCGCTAATTAGGATCAGACAAGTGGAGGGACTTCTGTAAGGCCACTGTGGCAAGCTTCAGGCTTCCTGGCTTCAGACTTGTCACTAATTACAGGGTGATGAGCAAAACAGTCTGAAAATGACTATGGCAGCTCACTCTGGTTGCCTGGCCAATGAGGTAGCAGGCCTCAGGGAGGTCTTTCCTTCAGCAGAAATGCTACATGCCAGCTCAGTTTCCCATGAAGCCAGTAGCATCCTTTCCCTGCAGCATCCTATGGACCACGGCTGCTGGCTTTCCCAGTACCCCTGTAAACAGCCGGCCCCCCAATCCAGAATGCCTTGATCAAACTGCCTGAGTTTTCCCCCACTGACAAAGCGGCTGTTTTACACTTGCTTTATAGAAAAGGCAGAATAAAAAGAGATATTGTTCCTCTGTTGGAACGTAAACCCACACTACATCTCTTACACAGCACCGTTGCCTGTCTCTCTGTGGGACCATGGGAGGCAGGGAGCCTGGTCCTCTTTCTGTGTAGCCTGCCTTATAAGTTTTCCCTTTCCCCAGTAAAGTAAGCAAGCGTTAGTCGCTCAGTCGTGCCTGACTCTTTGCAACCCTCTGGACTGCAGCCCACCAGGCTCCTCTGTCCATGAGATTTTCCAGGCAAGGCTACTGGAGTCGGTTGCCATTTCCTTCTCCAGGGCATCTTCCCAACCCAGGGATCGAACTCCAGTCTCCTACACTGCACGCAGATTCTTTACCAACTGAGCTACAAGGGAAGCCCTTCCCCAATAAAGCCTATTGTAGAATTCATTCCAAACCAGATGCACAGTAGATGGTGACTCAGAAGGGGCCCAACTTGTGCACAATTCAGACACCTGCTTTTTTCATGTAGGTCGGAGGAGGGAAGTGCCATTCACTTGTCCCCACAAGTGCAAAGCTATTAATATAACAATGCAGAAAAAAAAAACGTGCAAAAATTATTTCATCCTTATTTAAAATTTATGCTTTCAAGTTATATGTATGTAATACAATATATAAATGTATTCATTTAAGTCACCCTAACTTTCTTTTGCAACAAAATAGAGTGTGTATAAATAAATATATGTGAATAAGGGGGTTATATGTTGTTCATCATTTTATCTAAGACTTCTGTGTTCTTTCTGCTTTCTCTTGTCCCCACACATGCAAAACATTGACATTACTGCTTTCAACAAAATCCGAGCCCTGGCTCTCGGCCTGAGTGTGTTAAACCCTGTAGCCAATAAAGACAGAGATTCCACACACACACACACACACACACACACANAAAAAATTACATTGAGTTCTAGAATTAGGAGGCTTTGAAAAATGGACTGAATTGATACTGGTTACTGGGCTATATTTTGGAAGGCACATTTTGGATAAATTACCAACCTTGTCTAATTTATCTTTTAATTCTGAAAGCAAAGTGCTGAAAAATGGGATAGTCGCTCAGTTGTGCCCGACTGTTTGTGATCCCATGGGCTGCAGCCTACCAGGCTCCTCTGTCCATGGAATTCTCCAGGCGAGAGTACTGGAGTGGAGCGCCATTTCCTTCTCCAGCTGAAAGCTATTGCTGGCTAAACTGCCAGCCTCCCATTTTACTTGTTTGGCCACTGGTTACACTCATCTAACAGGCTACAGAGGAGGGTGAGGACTAGAACCGCTAATTAGGATCAGACAAGTGGAGGGACTTCTGTAAGGCCACTGTGGCAAGCTTCAGGCTTCCTGGCTTCAGACTTGTCACTAATTACAGGGTGATGAGCAAAATAGTCTGAAAATGACTATGGCAGCTCACTCTGGTTGCCTGGCCAATGAGGTAGCAGGCCTCAGGGAGGTCTTTCCTTCAGCAGAAATGCTACATGCCAGCTCAGTTTCCCATGAAGCCAGTAGCATCCTTTCCCTGCAGCATCCTATGGACCACGGCTGCTGGCTTTCCCAGTACCCCTGTAAACAGCCGGCCCCCCAATCCAGAATGCCTTGATCAAACTGCCTGAGTTTTCCCCCACTGACAAAGCGGCTGTTTTACACTTGCTTTATAGAAAAGGCAGAATAAAAAGAGATATTGTTCCTCTGTTGGAACGTAAACCCACACTACATCTCTTACACAGCACCCTTGCCTGTCTCTCTGTGGGACCATGGGAGGCAGGGAGCCTGGTCCTCTTTCTGTGTAGCCTGCCTTATAAGTTTTCCCTTTCCCCAGTAAAGTAAGCAAGCGTTAGTCGCTCAGTCGTGCCTGACTCTTTGCAACCCTCTGGACTGCAGCCCACCAGGCTCCTCTGTCCATGAGATTTTCCAGGCAAGGCTACTGGAGTCGGTTGCCATTTCCTTCTCCAGGGCATCTTCCCAACCCAGGGATCGAACTCCAGTCTCCTACACTGCACGCAGATTCTTTACCAACTGAGCTACAAGGGAAGCCCTTCCCCAATAAAGCCTATTGTAGAATTCATTCCAAACCAGATGCACAGTAGATGGTGACTCAGAAGGGGCCCAACTTGTGCACAATTCAGACACCTGCTTTTTTCATGTAGGTCGGAGGAGGGAAGTGCCATTCACTTGTCCCCACAAGTGCAAAGCTATTAATATAACAATGCAGAAAAAAAAAACGTGCAAAAATTATTTCATCCTTATTTAAAATTTATGCTTTCAAGTTATATGTATGTAATACAATATATAAATGTATTCATTTAAGTCACCCTAACTTTCTTTTGCAACAAAATAGAGTGTGTATAAATAAATATATGTGAATAAGGGGGTTATATGTTGTTCATCATTTTATCTAAGACTTCTGTGTTCTTTCTGCTTTCTCTTGTCCCCACACATGCAAAACATTGACATTACTGCTTTCAACAAAATCCGAGCCCTGGCTCTCGGCCTGAGTGTGTTAAACCCTGTAGCCAATAAAGACAGAGATTCCACACACACACACACACACACACACACACACACACACCACTCATTTATTCGCTGGCAGCAGTTCATCAATGCCATTGTGGAAGAAACTTGATTTCCCTAGTGATTCTAAATATTGAGATTCTAGGGGCATCTGGGAACATTATTCCTCCCCAGTTCCTCTGATTCTACAGCTTCTCTCATGTCTCCACTGAAGTGACTTAAGACAAAGTAGTTTTTAGTAAAAGAGCAGGTTTCTCAGTGAAGTATTAACTGCCCTCATGGGCAGATTACTTTGGAACGTTCTCCAGCTTAATCCTCTTCTAAGTCCTCCCCTATTTGCAGATCTACCTCTGGTCTTAGCCCCTTCCTGAAGTCTCTCTCTGATTGAGGGCTCCCACAGCCCCCTCTCTAGCCCTTGTTGCTCATATATCAGCATGGCTTATACATCATCACTGAGTAACACATACAAACTCACATACCGGCTTAAAAACAGGAGCGATGACTTACACCTGAGTGTAAGTGTTGAATTCCCTCAGTGTCCTCCAGTTCACCCAGGAAAGGGTGTCTCATGTGCTCTTGCAAGTAAATCTCTCCTGCTTTGACCTGCTGAGGCTGTGAGTCCCTCCTGCACATTCCATCAAAGCCTGTGACAATGGCCTGGTTGCCATCCCAGGCCAATTTCCTCTCCCACGTCAGCTCTGGTCCAGGAGCAGACCAGGTTCAGCCCAACACGGCCCCCATCCCCAGAAGAGACCAAAATGAGGAAACTCCCTTCATCCTCTAAATCCCCATGTCTTCCCTAGAAACTTCCCTGAAACTCTGTTCTTATTACTGCAGCCTCTTC
This sequence comes from Oreotragus oreotragus, assembly GCA_006410675.1. Lineage (NCBI taxonomy): Eukaryota > Metazoa > Chordata > Mammalia > Artiodactyla > Bovidae > Oreotragus > Oreotragus oreotragus. Next base: position 1,202,077 of record SJYX01001462.1, read on the forward strand.
TCCAGGTCTTGGGTACAGGTCGTGGGGACAGGGTTCGGCCATCTGAGGGACAAATAAGGGCTGTATTGAGGTGGAACCACCCCCATCACTGACTTAATGACCTTGAACAATCTTGAACTCTCCTGTCTCTTTCCTCAAGAAAATTGTCACTTCCTTTAGGAGTGGGCTGGGCAATGCACAGTGGCCCATAACTCTCTCTTTTTTTCTCAGGCAGGACTGAATACTAGGGAGATTTCAGCTGATGCTATCAGGATGGCATCCCAGCTCCCAAAGAAAACAAATGGAGACTACTTCCTTTTTGTTGTTCCTTCCATTGAGAGGTGGAGCCTTATCTCTTCACCTCTTTTCACTTGAGCCTGGCCAAATGGTTGGCTTTGGCTAATAAGAAAATTTATGACCAACCTAGACAGCATATTAAAAAGCAGAGACATTACTTTGCCAACAAGGTCCATCTAGTCAAAGCTATGTATCCAGTAGTCATGTATAGATGTGAGAGTTGGACTATAAAGAAAGCTGAGTGCAGAAGAATTGATACTTTGGAACTGTGGTATTGGAGAAGACTCTTGAGAGTCCCTTGGACTGCAAGGAGATCCAACCAGTCCATCCTAAAGGAAATCAGTCCTGAATGTTCATTGGAAGGACTGATGTTGAAGCTGAAACTCCCAATACTTTGGCCACTTGATGCAAAGAGCCGACTCATTGGAAAAGATCCTGATGCTGGGAAAGATTGAAGGCAGGAGAAAAAGGGGATGACAGAGGATGAGATGGTTGGATGGCATCACTGACTCAATGGACATGAGTTTGGGGAAACTCTAGGAGTTGGTGATGGATGGGGAGGCCTGGCGTGCTGCAGTCCATGGGTTTGCAAAGAGTCAGACATGACTGAACAGCTGAACTCAACTGGATGACACATTAGCAAGGGTGACACAAACAAAGGCATGACAAGAGCTGTGAATTGGGATCTGCTCTCATTTGCTCGTCTTGGAACCCAGTGGCCAGTGGAAAGCCTGCGGTGGCCTATGGGATGCTGCAGACACGTGTCACAGTTGCCTCTGAGCCATAATCAACCGCTAGATACGTAATGAAGCCATACACATTCAATCAGCTCTTGGCTGAACTGCCAGATGAACTGAAGCCACATGGGTGAGCCGAGGCAGAACCAGCAGAAGCTGCACCTCGCTAAGCTCAGTTCAAGTTGCCAAAACCCAGAATTGTGAACTACTCAGGGATTGTTTTCTTAGCCAAAACACACGTTTTGGGATTGTTACACATCAATAGTTAACTGACCTATTAATGGAAGGGCAGAAGAGGGAATATAGAACTGATGGAATAAGTATCCACAGCTGATGGATTAAAGAAGATCTAAGGTCTTTTTCAGCTACTGAAATTTTAAGATTCGTCGAGAAGATCTCAATGTCAATAACAAGTAAAAGGCACATAATTTAAATTTACAATTTCAGACCACATCTGCTCTTCCCTCTGTTTTATATTATAAATCTCAGAGATACACAATGTGTGACCATAAAGAACTATGACTGATAATCACCGCAGTGATCTCATTACTTCCTTACCAGGCCTTGCTTTGCTGCTGCCAAGGCAGGGCCTTTTCTGAGTTGTGGACTTTGTAAATGTTTACTTCACATGATTCATGTCTCAATCTTGGATAAAAGCTATCTGCATCAGAAAAAAATGAGTTGAGACTTACGCATGAATTAATCTTTTAATAAAAAGATATTGAAATCACTTGCACAGTCACACATACCCATAAAAGACTGCAGCCACTGTAACACTAAAGGAAATTACCTCCAGGCTCCCATCCAGGACAATGCAATTTCAGCAACTAAGACAAGCCTTGAAAATAAGAGCTACCAACGGAAATGCTGACAAATCCATAACGCCCATTGCTGAAGAGCGGCAAAGACCAGGGTAATAACGACACAGTGTGAATTCCAAGTGTTTTTACCTGGCACTGGCAGCAAGTGACAGAACCTGCTTTCATAATGACAGTATAATTAAATCACCCGTGGTTTATCCAGATGATTTCTGAAAGCCAGGAAAGAAAATAGCGCAATTGGATTTTGGAGGAGATTTCCTTTGGCTGAGGTTTTTGTTTCATGCCCACAAGTCAGAGATTTCTAATAGATGGGACACAGCTCTGCCCTGGTTTACACATCTGGCATCCACCTTAAGTCACGTGCGGGGAGACACAGGAGGGAGGCAGACGCAGCTTTGTACATCAGTCACGCTGAGGACTGTGGGTCTACAGCTTTGGGAAAATGTCCTCTTTCAACTCTGCGATCAGTGCCTTCCCCTCCTGTGGCTGTGACACAGTTTTCTCTTTGAAGCACAGAGACATCAGGAGACTGTTGGTGGTTCTCATCGCCATTTACGCTCCCCCTACCCTCCTCCACTTGCTGTCCTCCACCCCCCGCCCCCAGCCCACCTCCTGGGCCTCAAAGAGAGTCCTCCTCCAGACACGCAGGGCTGACCCATCACGAGGCACAGCCACCCTTACTCATTACAGAACATTTTCTCTTCTTATCTTTCCTTTTTTTAGCCTGAAGGACAAAGACGGAGAGAGGAGTCTTGATTTTCCTTGCTAGTCTGCTCCAGCTGGCGGCCTTGCCAATCTCTAATATCAGTTGTGATGTGACAGTTATTTTTTTTAACTCTAGCATCTCACTTTATGCAATTTTATGGGTAACAGGATGGGAATTCAGCTTAGAAAACTTTTAACAAACAATCATTCAACAAATAAAAATGAGGACAAAATGGATGACTATGACAGGCAAAATAACACAGCCCCTGCTATGCCAAGAACGTACACGAATCATGTTTCCAAGGGACACACTTCGTATCTGTTTAATAATGATCCGGAATCTCCTTCTCATCACATCTCTCTTGGGCTCCTTAGTTGCCCAAAGCTGACTCATGTCTGATCTTAGAACAGTGGACACCCAGAGCCTCAGACTCTGAGCTTCAGAAGGGACCTCAGTGTGCATTCTGGTTGATTGGATGCACTGCGTCCCCCACACCGGTTGGGAGTTGGAGAAACAAGAATGAAGAGGGTTACGGGTGGAACTGCATCCCCTGAAAAGATGTGTCAAAGCCTTAATCCCCCAGCACTTGTGGACACACCCTTATTTGGAAATAGGGTCTCTGCAGATGTAATCAGGCTTCAGATGAGGTCATTAGGGTGGCCCCAATCCAATACAACTGCTGTCCTTCCCAAAGGAGGAGGGATCCTGGGACAGACACAGGAGAGGAGAACACCATGTAACAGATGGAGGCAGAACGCAAAGGGCTGCAGCTGTGAGCCTAGAGAGCCAAGGCCTGCTGGCAACCCATCCAAACCCAGCAAGAGGCAAGGAAAGCTGCTCCCCTCCGGGTTTCAGGAGGAGTCTGACCATGCTGATACCTTGATTTCAGACTTCAGCCTCCAAAACAAGTGAGACATCACTGTTGTTTCAAGCCACATGGTTTGTGACGCTTGTTTCAGCAGCCCTAGGAAACAGATACAGAGAGTTAGGCAAACTGCCCAAGATCCCAGGGCTGGTGGTGCCTGAGGACACACCCGAGCACAACCCTTGTGAGTCCCACTCCAGAGTCAGTCCCCTGACCTGGCCTTTATTGCTCTGAGGCATCACAGCTAAGCTGTACGCACGTGTGTTTTCTTACATCTTGTTTTTGTTCCGGATTTCTATAATAATTTCCCTCAAATAGACTTCCCTCGGCTCTCCCTTTTTTGCTTTGAAAAACTTGAAACAGAAAAGTTGAAAGAACAACACAAGGAACACATATTTCCTACGCCTGGGCTCACCGATTAACATTTTGCCATGTTTCTTCCTCTCTCTCCATGTTTTGGGAGCCCTTGTCTTGAGCCCTTGAAAGCTGCAGACCTCAGGACATTTCATACCTAAAATATTTCAGCACGAATCTCCTGAATTTTGAATTCTCCTGACCAAAGACATTCTCCTTCATAATGCTCAGAGGCAAAGAATTTAGCATCAAAAGGATAATCAAACACAGATTATATTAAAGTTTCTCCAATTTGCCCCCAAATGTCTTTTATAGATTTTTTTTTTCTTCCTCCCCTCCCTTTCCCTCTACTCGCTCTCCTTCCTTCAGTGTCCTTCAGCACCATATCCCTCAGCTGCCAGGTCTCTTTGGTCTCTTTTAATTTAGAGCATTTACCCACCAAGGTTTTTTCCTTCTTTGGTCTGGCTTTCATAATGTTGACATTTTTGAAGAGTCCAAGCCAATTGCCTAACAGAATGTCCTACCATCTGGATTTGTCTGCTTGTTTCCTCATGATCATGTTCAGTTTAACCATTTTCTGGTACAATTATTCCCAGGTGAGGCCATGCATTTTCCATGGCATCTCAGGGAGAACCTCGAGGCAGTCAAAACCTACTGTGGCTGAAGATGCTGGGTTCAGTGGTGATGGGGCCCGTCTGGCCTCACTGGAAAGGTACCATTCTTTTCCTGTTGTCGTTAATGAATTGTCTGTGGGGATATTTGAGAGACTTGTCCTTAACTACTTAATACAGTACATCCAGAGTTAACAACAAATGCTGACTTGGTATTAGATGTCACTCCACAACTGAAATGCAATACCTAACATGCCCTGCTTGATTTACCACATGTTTTCCGTTAAGAGTTGAAGGGGGGGTTAAGGTTAAAACTAATCCTCCTTCTTTACAAACCGCCTGCCTACGGAAATCTGATGGTCATTCTCATAGTTTCACCAACACTTACAATATTATCCAGGTATTGGCCTCAGGCAAGATTTCTGACTACCTAAAATTCACATTGAAAGTTAAGAAGGCATATCCCCCCAAAAGTTAACTATATTAAATAGTTAACTTGTTAGATAACTGCAATGCTCAAACCTGAAAATTACGTTAGGTACATGAAAAATTTGTTTCTCAGTCCATCAGCATCGCAATAGTCCAAGTATCACGGATAACATAGATCTCACATGGTTACAACTGTGGCAGCGTGGTGTTTTCCTTATTGGCTATCACACAGGACATGAACTTGAGAAAGCAGGACAGAAATAGATCTCCAAAGCCATGTCAATCATTTCTGAGAGGTCAAAACTCCTCATGGCTTTAACTGAAAGTTACTGCTGTGGTAAGTAGTGTAACAGAAAAATGCACCTACGTCTCTGCATGAATATTAAGCAAGACGATTATGAAACATCAGCCACCAAGGCCACCCTCAGGGGCTTCATAAGCCACTAAAGGTTGGTTCTGCTGTGAATTCCTGTGCAGTTTTTTCTGCAGTGATTCCCCCCCCTGGATTGTAGGTGCCATGGGAATAGGGGTTTGTTTGGTCCTGTTTGCCCTCCAGTATTCAGAACGGTGGGCTTCCCCCATGGCTCTGTGGTAAAGAATCTGCCTGCAATGCAGGAGCCACAGGAGACACAGATTCGATCCCTGAGTCAGGAAGATCCCCTGGAGAAGGGCATGGTAACCCACTCCAGTATTCTTGCCTGGAGAATCCCTTGGACACAGGAGTCTGGTGGGCTACAATCCATAGGGTCGCCAAGAGTCGGACACGACTGAAGCAACTTAGCACGCACGCATACTTTCAGANCAGGAAGATCCCCTGGAGAAGGGCATGGTAACCCACTCCAGTATTCTTGCCTGGAGAATCCCTTGGACACAGGAGTCTGGTGGGCTACAATCCATAGGGTCGCCAAGAGTCGGACACGACTGAAGCAACTTAGCACGCACGCATACTTTCAGAAAGAACAGTATCTGGGTGTCTGGCAATTACTCACTGAATGAAAGAATGACTCAAATAGTGCCCGTCAAGGTTAGGGCAATTCAACACTTCTAAGGAACCAATGAAACCTCGTGGACCTTTTATTCTCTTTTTCCCCTTAATTTATTTTTAACTGGAGGATAATTGCTTTACAATGTTGTGTTGATTTCTGCAGTACAACATCATGAATCAGCTATAAGTATACATGTGTCCTCTCCCCCTTCGTTTTCTTTTAATTACAAAATGTGGTGCTAAGGTGTGGAAAGGGCCCTTCTTAGCTTCTCTGTCTCAACTTCCAACAGCTTAGCTGGCCATTTCAGGGTGGACAGACTGGGTCACAATTCTACCCCTTGAAGCCCATGTTTCTCTCTTTTTTAAAATACAAAATAGGAACCAGAAAGGACATGGAGTATTACATCATCTCATCCTCTCTTGTGTGTTTATCTCCTTCCAATATATCCATTACTGGGTTGCTAAAGGTCATGGGGAGAGTGAAGCCTGTGGATTATTAATAGAATACATAATTCACTTAAAAAACATTTTTTTCTCCACATGATTTTGTCTAAAAATATTGTGACATAAATTTTTTATTTATCTCCTTTAACATTTGAGAGTTAAGTGAAATAAATGATCTGCCCTATAAACATCATTTCATTGTTGTTGTTCACTTGCAGATGCTTTAGTTTCAAGGAAGCTGAAAGAATCAACCAGTGCACATGATCACTTGAATCAGGACACTCCAGACACAGAGACGGGAGACAGCACAGAGCCAAGGAGAGAAGGGCCAGAAGAGAGGCTCTCCTCTCAGGAACAGGGGACAATAAGAAACATTTAAATAGAAGAAGAATAGTAATAGCTTGTGCTTATTGCATGCTTATTACTTCTACTCACAACAGCCTTTGGAGTAAGACTATTATTTCCGTTGAAGAGAGGAGAAAATTAAAGCTTAGCAAGGTGGTGACTTGACTGCAGTAATGAGTGAGCAAGAATTTGAATCCTCTGACTTCAGAGCCTCTTACTTCACCACACACAGGGCTGCTTCCAAATGTACAGTAGAAGAGCCTGCTATTTACAAGTGTTGTCTCGCAAATTTTCAGGGAAATCTTTGATCATTTTTTAAAGCATTTATGCTGGAAGGAATCCTGTGAGATCACTGCCCCAGAGTTCAGATAGGGAAATCCCTATAGTATTCTTCTTAAATCTGATACCTTTTGATATTTTCCAGCCCTTTTATCATCTTTGTCATTCTCCTTGAATCCCTCTTCAAAGATGATACATTCCCTAAAATTATGGATATAGCGCAACTCCTGAGAGGCATCCATTTGCAAATAGATGAAAAGCTTTGCCACTGTAGGTGAGATGAACAAGGTAGACTGACAACGTGGCAGGTTAAATATTCCGTCACCACTGACCTGCTCAGACACACAGACACAATGGCTCACTCTCCTGTCCCCTGGTGAAAACTCAGGGGAGAAAAGGGGCCCATATATACAAAGGTTACTTTTTAATCCAATACCTGGAAAGAAGTAGAAGGTTTACAATCATCAAGCTAAATCTTATCTAAATGTCTGAAGATTTTATACAGGGGGTGAAGGTCGAGGGGATGGGGTGGGAATCCTTCTAAAACCAGTATTCATGTTGGCAACAGCAGCTCTCCAAAGCTACAGTTCAAATTCTGTACCGCTATGGGCACTTTTTTTTTTCTCCTACATCCACCCCCCTCCACATTTCCCCAGACACATACTACAAAAACGCTCAAAGCCAGTTTTTAAATGCAAGCATACATTTTTTCTTTCTCACAAATTAGTTTCCCCTTGATGTAGGTATTGTCAGATGGTTAAACCACTGACAGGCAGACAGCAAGAATGCGTTTACTTGAGTATCTCTTTCTTCCAACCCCAGCACAAATATAACCATCTTCACAAGGGCTTCTAGCCGTTTAGGTTTCAAGGAGCAATAAATGAATGCATACAAGAAAATATGGATGATGCTAGGTTGCCAAGTTTTATTTTGCAATGAAAGAAAACAAATAATAATATATAGTATCATCATGTCTTCATGAAGTGAAGGACATCACAGGAAAAAGAATGTCAATACATAATTTCATGCTAAATTACGATTTTTTTAATCTTAAAATTTGCTTATGGAATTATGTTTTCTGCCTCACTCTGCCACAAGTGAGTGAAAATTCTATTAGAGACTAGCATTGGTCTTGAGACCAACATTTGGGGGACACCGATCTAAGAGAGGTCTTTCCTGGTAAAGTTTTCTTCCTCCACCACTGGGCAGAACTAATCCCCTTCTTTCTCCTCAAGCATTTTGTGAATACTTCTGCTATCTCACATGGCTTCATAATTGTTCCTGTTGATATTCACCTAGCAGCTAGACCACAAGTTTTTAAAGGCACAAGAGACTGTGTCTTAGCTTTTTATCCACTTAGAGAACATAGCACAAAGCCTAGAACACTCTAAGAGAATTTAACAAATCAATTTGTTCCTAAATCAGTCAAAGCTAAAGAGAAAATTCTTTCCCTAGGCCAAACCGATCATCTCATTTGCAAACTGGCATACAACAAAGTCCTGGAGGGAGGTCACAGAGATGTACAGGAAGTTATAGCAACATTCAAATACCACGGGCGCACAGCAATGGCTTGCAAATTTTAATTGAGGTTCAACACCGCTGTTCTGAAAAACAATCTCAGGAAAGAAATCAGTTTGGGGCTATGTTTAAACACGGAGCGTGACATCAATTTATACATACCTCAAATGAAAATGGAATTTCCAGATACAGAATAGAGTTAAGAATCAAGAGATAGGGCGATGGTCCACAGCAGTTGAGATCCTCTCTGTTCATTTGTCCAGGTGGTTTATTGGTGAGTCATGGGTCTGAGGTCTGAATACCAAACACTGAGCTGGCAATTTCCTGAATCCAGGAAAACAACACGTCCTAATTTATCACCCTGACAAAATGTGGCCACAGATCAGCAATGCAGTAAAAAATATGTTCCATAAAAATATCTTTATAGATTTTCTCATTACACTAACAAATGAGGGTGGAATCACCTTATGGGGGGAGGGGAGAATCACCAAAAACTTTCATCCTTTATATACCCATATCTCCCATGAAGCAAAGAATATAGAAAGTGGGAGGAATTACAATTACTATCAATTGTTTCTTGCACTACCAAAGTCAGAGGCTGTCAGCCTATATAGTGTCATGTTAGCTATTACTCTCTCCACTTCTTAGTGGGACCCGACAGTTAGATCATTTGGTGTTGTCTTCTGGATTAAAATCATATTTACTTTTAGCAGCGATTAAATAGTTATGAGGCAATACAAAGCTTTATGGATGGAACTGTGGCAGCACTGGCAACTTGTAAGCAGGATCAGAAGAAGAAATCTGAAACCCAGAGCCTCCTCACTTGCTGTGCTCATTCACCTGTTCTTCAAGCTGGAAAGGGTCGGGCGGGGAATGAAAGTAGCTCTGGGGGCCAAACTTGAGCATATGCAGAGCCAGTGTTTTTGTAGAAGCGACATCCCGCAGGCTCAGCTATGCTGTTTCCTCCCTTTGACTGGCGGCTTCCAAGATGGCCTCCAGCGATCCTATCCCTGGGACTCACGCCCTCGTGGACCCCTTTCCCTTTACCAGGGTTCGTTTGTGTGACTGGTGGAAGACAGGACTGATCGTCACTTCTGAGATTAAGTTATAAAAGACTTTGCAGCTTTTAGACAGTTATAGCCCCAGCAGACGGCTCGACTGCAACCCCACCAGCCCCCAAGCTAGAACTACCCAACTGAGCTGCTCCCAGACTCCTGACCCTCAGGAATCAACTGAGAAATTATGTGTTTGTTGGTTTAAGCTGCTAGTTTTGGAGGGGATTTGTTACCTGGCAATAGTTAGGTAGTACTCCCACTGTGATCTCGGGCAAGTTGAATAAATTAATTGAGCCTCTGTTTTCTCATCTATTAAGTGGGGACTGATGTAAATAGAAATATATTTATAATTATTGTTCTTTGTTTTGGAATTTAGGACTGCCTTCAGAGATACATAAAATATAAGGCAGCATAAATTAAAAGAGGAAGGAGGATAGAAAAACAAGGGGAGGGAAAAAATAAGAAACAGGAAAGAGGCTAAAAAATTATATATTACACACAACTAAAATTGGGCCATAATTCTGGATCTTAAACTTAGCATAACTCCTTCAACTTCCTCCTGCCTCCGCCAATCACACCACACACACACACACACACACACACACACACACAGGGTCATGTGTTAATTCCATTCAGAGTCCAAAAATTTAGAAAAGAAATTCAGCTATTTAAGAGGCATATAATTATCCTTAGAGTTAATGTGAACGAAAATTTTCCTTGGGCACTTCCTAAATCAGATACTGCACGGAGTACACGATGAGCCTTCAAATGAGGGATAATTTAATGAAGTGGGATGATAAACACAGTGTTTCGTATTAGGCTGGCCCATCGTAGGGCTTGTCCAACAGTGCCTACTGTTTATACTACCATTCAGAGTAGAGTTTTATCAGTACTACAGCTCCTCTCCAAGAAAAGTTTCCTCTCCACAGACTAAAACTCTTGACTTGCCATTCTCATCAACATTAAAAATAGCCCATTTTCAGCCATGAACTTAATGGAAACAGTTGCAGGAAATCCTGGATATTCCAAATAGTTTCTCATCTTCCTTCCATTCCACTAAGAATCTTAGTGGACATAACTGTCTGCCCTCATGTTCACAAAGCTGTGGGCCTCCCCTTTAAACCCTTTCTTGTTATCTCACTACCAAGTCTTAATGTTTACACACAGGGTCATGTGTTAATTCCATTCAGAGTCCAAAAATTTAGAAAAGAAATTCAGCTATTTAAGAGACATATAATTATCCTTAGAGTTAATGTGAACGAAAATTTTCCTTGGGCACTTCCTAAAGCAGATACTGCATGGGGTACAAGCTGAAGCCTTCAAATGAGGGATAATTTAATGAAGTGGGACGATACACACAGTGTTTCATATTAGGCTGGCCCATCGTAGGGCTTGTCCAACAGTGCCTACTGTTTATACTACCATTCAGAGTAGAGTTGTATCAGTACTACAGCTCCTCTCCAAGAAAAGTTTCCTCTCCACAGACTAAAACTCTTGACTTGCCATTCTCATCAACATTAAAAATAGCCCATTTTCAGCCATGAACTTAATGGAAACAGTTGCAGGAAATCCTGGATATTCCAAATAGTTTCTCATCTTCCTTCCATTGCACTAAGAATCTTAGTGGACATAACTGTCTGCCCTCATGTTCACAAAGCTGTGGGCCTCCCCTTTAAACCCTTTCTTGTTATCTCACTACCAAGTCTTAATGTTTTCAGTTATGTCTCTTCCCATCTGATTTCTTTTATATTTTTGCTGCCACTGCTTAGCACTAAGTTCTAACTCATTACTCCCAGATGTAGGCAAGAGTATTAGTCTTGTATTAGTCAATTCCAGCTGCTGTAACAAAAATATTGATACAATAGCCTGGTCATCTTAAACAGGAGATGCTTATTTCAGTATTTCTCACAGTTTTGGAGGCTGGGAAATCCAAGAGCAAAGTGCTGGCTGATTCTGCTCCCTGGTGAGGGTGTTCTTCCTTGGCTTGTAGATGGCTCCCTTCTCCATGTATCCTCACATGGCAGAGAGAGACAGAGAGGGAGAGAAAGCTCCCTGGTGTCTCTTCTTAGAAGGGAGCTAATCCCATTATGAGGGCAATATTGATACAATAGCCTGGTTATCTTAAACAGGAGATGCTTATTTCAGTATTTCTCACAGTTTTGGAGGCTGGGAAATCCAAGAGCAAAGTGCTGGCTGATTCTGCTCCCTGGTGAGGGTGTTCTTCCTTGGCTTGTAGATGGCTCCCTTCTCCATGTATCCTCACATGGCAGAGAGAGACAGAGAGGGAGAGAAAGCTCCCTGGTGTCTCTTCTTAGAAGGGAGCTAATCCCATTATGAGGGCCCCATCCTCATGACCTCATCTAAACCCAATCACCTCCCCAAAGCCCTACCTCCTAATCCATCTCACTAGGAGTTAGGGCTTCAAGATAAGAATCATGGGGGACATTTCAGTCTACAGCAAGTCTCCAGGCTTTCCCAACGGAGCCAAAATGCATGATGATAAGAGCACTTTTTCTGTCTTCTTTCATAAGGATTTAGTCAAGCATCAGCCTGGATTCAGACTTCAGAATGAGAAAGCCTGACATCCTTGAAATTAAAGACCTTTAAGAATCGAGACCCAACCTTCTGCCCCAACTCTAATTCCTGTACTTCACCCATCATAACTCCTCCACTCTTGCTCCTTCTTATCTCTGAGCTTTTTCTGTACTGTGAAACCTAGGATGCAACACCACCACCCCCTTTTCGCAACCAATTCCATTCTTTAAACCTAGTTCAAATCCTAGCTGAGAACTGAGAGTCTGAGTTGGAAGGACTAAAGATCACTCTGTCCAACCCTTAATCTCATTCATGCATCTATTCACCAAACCAACATTCATTTTGTACCTTCTGAGCCAAGGTAAAATGAACATGATAGATTCAGACCAGAAAGCAGTCACAAGTTGCACAGGGAGACTGGAATGCAAACGATTACAACGTAAATACAATGTTCAAGACCCGAAGAAGTGCTTTGGGAGCACATTCTTTGACACCTGTCTGGATTCTATTTGCATACCTCCAGGGACAGGAAGCCCAGGTAGCTCATTCCATTTCAGGAAACTGTAACCATGTAAAATAACCACACTGAGTTTAAATCTGACTTCTACACACTTATTCTAGTGGTGGCACTAGTGGTAAAGAACCCACCCGCCAATGCAGGAGACATAAGAGACACAGGTTTGATCCCTGGGTTGGAAAGATTCCTTGAAGAAGGAAATGGCAACCCACTCCAGTATTCTTGCCTGGAGAATCCCATGGACAGAGGAGCCTGGCGGGCTACAGTCCATGGGGGTGCAAAGAGTAGGACACGACTGAAGCAATTTAGCAGTTTAAAACTCCAAAGATTTCAAAGATAAATCTAGATTTCTTTTCATAGGTCTGTCAGTTAGGTATTTGAAGACCACACTATAAATATCCCCAAACTTCTTATACTTTCTGATTCTAGGCTCTTCACCCTGTTGGCTCTCTCCTCTGGCTCCACTGAAGATTTTTTTATACCCTTCAAAACCTCCCGGGGATTTACCAAGGATTTACCAAGGTAAGCCCCTCCTTTGTTCTCATCTTAATGCAACCTAAGATCACACTGCCCTTTTGTGGAGGGAAGGAGGTGACCTTATTACTTCTCGTGGATGATCAAAATTTTCTTTTTTTCTCCCTCGTTCATCTAAGTGACCTCTCCTCTTAAATGACTCATATTGGGGCTTGTTCATGCTATGTTGTATTATCAGCTAATTTTTTTTTTTTTGACAGAATGCCAAACAATATTTACCATTGACAGTAGTACAGGACAACAAGTAATGTACAAATCGGGGAATAAACACAACAGAGCTGGCAGACACCCTGTGCGTGCCCAAACAGCAAGGTACGAGGTCTCAGGCAAGTAGGAGATGATGGTGGCTGTCCTGCCCGGGTGACCCGAACAGGCAGCCAGGGGCCGTCAGACAGGAGCGAGTCCACACGGAAGGGCAACAGAACAACCAGTGGAGGTTGACTAAGACAGACCCCAAAATGCTGTACAGACTGAAATCACATGTAACGTGTAAGCTGCATACCAACTTGGGGAGCAGAGCATGGTCCTCGGGGAGAACCAGGAGGCATCTCTCACTTGTAGCCACGCTTTGAAGCAGCTCTTTTACACAAAGACATAACAGCAAAATCAGCAGTATTTTCTGTCTTCCGAGTTTACGTACAGACTATTGTTACTCATCAGAAGCAAATACTGGAGGAAATCTGAGACCCTGGCACTATGACTACGGCAGATGTGTGGGACTTACTCTCTTCTCTGTTAAGAAAAGGGGAAAAACCAATTTTCATTGGGTCTGAGCATTGTCACCGGCTGTTGATGGCATTGGGTCCGGGGACCCAGACCCTGCCCAGGGCCGTGTTACTGAAGAACTTCATACCTTTTAAGAAACATTCCAGTCTTTTCCCTTCAACTTTCCTATATTCTGGCGAAGCTTACATTTCTAATATTTAGCATTAAAAAAAAAAAAAA
>SJYX01001462.1:1220161-1244680 GCA_006410675.1 Oreotragus oreotragus
TGAAAGTGAAAGAGGAGAGTTAAAAAGTTAGCTTAAAGCTCAACATTCAGAAAACGAAGATCATGACATCCGGTCCCATCACTTCATGGGAAATATATGGGGAAACAGTGGAAACAATGTCAGACTTTATTTTCTTGGGCTCCAAAATCATTGCAGATGGTGACTGTAGCCAAGAAATTAAAAGACGCTTACTCCCTGGAAGGAAACTTATGACCAACCTAGACAGCATATTGAAAAGCAGAGACATTACTTTGCCAATAAAGGTCCGTCTAGTCAAGGCTATGGTTTTTCCTGTGGTCATGTATGGATGTGAGAGTTGGACTGTGAAGAAAGCTGAGTGCCGAAGAATTGATGCTTTTGAACTGTGGTGTTGGAGAAGACTCCTGAGAGTCCCTTGGACTGCAAGGAGATTCAACCAGTCCGTCCTAAAGGAGATCAGTCCTGGGTGTTCATTGGAAGGACTGATGCTGAGGTTGAAACTCTAATACTTTGGCCACCTCATGAGAAGAGTTGACTCATTGGAAAAGACCCTGATGTTGGGAGGGGTTGGGGGCAGGAGGAAAAGGGGACGACAGAGGATGAGATGGCTGGTTGGCATCACCAACTCGATGGACATGAGTTTGAGTAGACTTCGGGAGTTGGTGATGGACGGAGGCCTGGCGTCCTGCGATTCATGGGGTCGCAAAAAGTGGGACACGACTGAGCGACTGAACTGAACTGAATCCTTACAACACTGTTTAGATTTTGAAAGTGTTGAAGCTATTGGATAAATTTGGAAAGATTACCCAGCTAGTAAGCAGCAGAGCTAGCATTTGAACTCAGGTGTCTCTGGCTCCAACTTATGTTCATTTTATAAAATCTCAATGCCTTAAGAAGGGATAAAATCACAACCCAGATACTGTACTTTAGTATATTTTGATTAGACTTCCGGAGTCCATTATTCCTAGCAGAAACTGGACACATAATTCGATAACTCTTCCTTACATTCTTCTTGTCTTTTCTCTCCTTGAACTTTCACCTCTCATGTGTATACTGATTAAAAAGTGCTTTATTTTAAACTGAATATATAGCTTTAAATAGATTAAATTGTTTACTTCGTATATCAACTATAGTTTATTACTAGGATGTGAACTGAACACATTAGGTGGTGATATTTTTCAGTTACTAAGTCATGCCCAACTCTTTGTGACCCCCATGGACTGCAGGATGCCAGGCTTCCCTGTCCCTCACTATTTCCCATGTTTGCCTAAGTTCATGTCCATTGAGTCGGTGATCAACCATCTCATTCTCTGCTGCCCTCTTCTCCTCCTGCCCTCAGTGTTTCCCATCATCAGGGTCTTTTCCAGTGAGTCGGCTCTTCACATCAGGTGGCCAAAGTATTGGAGCTTCAGCTTTAGCTTCAGTTCTTCCAATGAATATTCAGGACTGATTTCCTTTAGGATTGACTGGTTTGATCTCCTTGCAGTCCAAGGGACTCTCAAGAGTCTTTTCCAGCACCACAATTCAAAAGCATCAACTCTTTGGCGTTCAGCCTTCTATAGGTATTCATTACGTATTCACCTGCAAATATTTATATCTAGTTTCCAAGGAAAATATGCTTTTGTAATAGCTGATCTCATGGGGTCATGGGTGCAGTGACTTGAAGCAGGAACTCAGTCCTCGTCTTCTTTGAAGAAAGAATTCAGCAGAGAGACAGATTGTGAATCAGAGAAAGCATTTATTAGAAGCAAAGTAGTGTGGAAGAACACACAGGTGGAGCTTCAGTGAAGCGTGGAATGAGGATTGTTTACACGGTTTATGTATGGACAGTGTTCCAGATTGTCTCTGACCAGTCATCTTGCTTGTCTCCATATTTGGCCTGACACAGTCATGTATGGATGTGAGAGTTGGACTGAAGAAAGCTGAGCTCTGAAGAATTGATGCTTTTGAACTGTGGTGTTGGAGAAGACTCTTGAGAGTCCCTTGGACTGCAAGGAGATCCAACCAGGCCATTCTGTAGGAGATCAGCCTTGGGATTTCTTTGGAAGGAATGATGCTAAAGCTGAAACTCCAGTACTTTGGCCACCTCATGCGAAGAACTGACTCACTGGAAAAAGACTCTGATGCTGGGAGGGATTGGGGGCAGATGGCATCACCGACTTGATGGATGTGAGTCTGAGTGAACTCTGGGAGCTGGTGATGGACAGGGAGGCCTGGTGTGCTGCAATTCAAGAGTCGGACACGACTGAGCAACTGAACTGAGCTGAACTGAGGGCCCTCTCTGGTGGATGTGCACTCATCTCTCAGTCAAGTAAGATTCTAGTGTGAAAGTTTCTGGGAAGTTGGTGGGACATATTCTGGACTGGCTCCCTCTCCCTCCCTTGAACCCCAAGGACCTTCTCTGTGCCTGTGTGGCTGGGAAATTCCCTTGACCACAAGAATGAGAAAAATGTGGTTGCTTTGTTTTTCACTTTGTCAATCAGAGTCTGATGCTCCTGCTAGTGTCTTGAGGTGTCAGCGGGGGACCAGTTGTGGCTGCTCAGCTAGCTACAACTGTTTTTCCTGAAAAACCATAACCAAACCCTACAGTGCTCTGACAAGAATGGCTGTTCAGTGGAGACACACTTATCTGTGCGAAATGTATTGCTGGTTACAGATACAGAAACATGGGTAGAAATTCTGCAATTATAAGGATATAGTTTACTGTTGAGTCCATAATGAAAATGTGAAACTTTCTGTACTTTGACACGAGTTCATTACTGAGCATCTATTTTGTGCAACAGTCACTAAAACATACTGCCTCAGAATGCAAGATGGATACTCTACTACTTCCTACTTACTTATGTAAACAGTGCAAATCACCCTTAGTGAGAGTCCTCTTCTGTGAAATGGATATAATGGTAAAACCTACCTTTTATGAGTGTTATGAGGATACAACCAGACAATGCACTTAGAACAGAAGACAGTATAAAGTAAGCATTCACTACCCATCAGTTCTCACTATTATGCCAAGCTGCGGGTGTATATGGGTGTATAAAAGAGACATAATCCCTTATAAAAGAGACATGATCCCTGCCTGTCCTTGGGAAGATTATACTCTTATAGTTACGGTGTCCAGGTAAGCAGAAAATTATAGTTTTTAAGAAGTGTGTAGATCAGCAGCTACCATTTTTGAGTTCATAGTGTGGGGGCTTTTGCTGAAGTCTGCAGATTGGCATGGTCTGCTTCAGGGGCACTCATGACCTGGCACCTACTGTAAAGTGCTCTAGATCCACTCCAAGGTCTCAGCTCCCCTGAAACCTTTCTGAAACCTTTTACCTTCTGTATTCTGGAGAATCATCTATAGAGACATACTGAATGAAAAAGTATAATTTTTCACTGCCTAGTTGTCTGATGGCTAGACAATAAAGCCCCTTCCTCCATGCACATCATCCTTAATATTCAAAGACAACCCCATTAGCAGGGATTTCTGAAGGAAAGCAACCCCAGATACCTACTTTCCATATTCGTTGTCACGTTAGGTCAATGCAGATTTTTGTTTCTAATTTGGCAAGAGAACAATGATACATATATTTCCCTCAAACTACTACTGCTTCATGAATTCTGATGAGGATGGACTGCTTTTAAAATATTAAATAAGTCTGAACACACCTATAAACTCTGACCCACAAGAAATGAGCCACAGTACATGATCTGCTTCTTTCTTACAGATAATTTGTTGATTTCAGTGTATAACTCCAAATAATTTAATTTCAAAGCAATTCTCAACACCAGGTAATAAAACAAGTACCTAAAGCAGAGACATTACTTTGCCAACTAAGGTCCGTCTAGTCAAGGCTATGGTTTTTCCTGTGGTCATGTATGGATGTGAGAGTTGGACTGTGAAGAGGGCTGAGTGCCGAAGAATTGATGCTTTTGAACTGTGGTGTTGGAGAAGACTCTTGAGTCCCTTGGACTGCAAGAAGATCCAACCAGTCCATTCTGAAGGAGATCAGTCCTGGAATTTCTTTGGAAGGAATGATGCTAAAGCTGAAACTCCAGTATTTTGGCCACCTCATGTGAAGAGTTGACTCATTGGAAAAGACTCTGATGCTGGGAGGGATTGGGGGCAGGAGGAGAAGGGGACGACAGAGGATGAGATGGCTGGATGGCATCACTGACTCGATGGACGCGAGTCTGAGTGAACTCCGGGAGTTGGTGATGGACAGGGAGGCTGGGGTGCTGCGATTCATGGGGTCGCAAAGAGTCGGACATGACTGAGCGACTGAACTGAATTGAACTGAATGCTTAATAGTTAGTAAATACTTGCTGATTTCTTATCTAAGACCTGGTGGGAAGAAGGAGCTAAAGATTGTCTAGCAGCCTCTCTTTCCTCTAATCGTTGATTTTGGCAAAGGCCACGGTTAACTCACTAGCCATCAGGCGAACAGCATCTCAGACCCACTTGGGAGTCTATTTTAAGCTTCCTGTCTGGCACCACTGAGATTCTACTGGGCAATCTCCATGTTGTCACAGCTAACCTCCAATAACCCAAGGGTTTATATCATCCACCCATAAGAATACCAGGCCAATCTGGTTAAGCACTTGCTCATTTCCAGGTTTATTCTAGGGCAAGAAAATAACTATGTGTTAAGGGTCTAATTCAGGTACTGACTTTCATTTTTGGTGTTACAAAAAACATTGTGTTAACAAAAATAAGTATTTGTCCACAGTGCTTTCTTTGTACTGGAGTATTTGGGAAGCCCCCTCCTCCTCTCTCCTTGCCTGCACTTACAAAAATTCTGGGTTGTTTGGTGCTATTTTCCCATACCTTCCAATGCTAAAGTGTCAACAGGTGTTCTGGTGGCTAAAACAGTCCGTGAGGTCAGAGCAGCACACCCACAGACCTGCTCTGGCTTTGGCCAGATGGCCATGTGATAAAAATCGCACTTCTGAAGCAAGCCTATTCACTGGGAGACCAAAAGGAGCTCCATCTAGAGACAGGAAGAAGGCCAGACCAGAGGGGAGACAAGGCTGAGATACTTAAGAACCTCCCCCAGTGGTACAAACACTTGGTTCCTGTGCAGAAGGACCATAACTTTATTTACAACATACATGTCACAGAATCATATAACTGCAGCTAGAGAATAAAACTTACACCTCTAAATGAATTTATTTCATAGCCATTACGTTGGGGGATCCTTTGATTCCAGAACTACCTTGGTAATGCCTTCAATTCTCAGGACAAATTCTTTTGACTATATTTAGTGGTGGCAAATGTCAATTTTTGAGAGTAGGTGTTATTTTCAGAAATAGTTTGTTCAAAACTAAGAACATTAGCATGAGGGAATCAATACTATTTTGGTATTAAAAACCAAGGAGCTAATTATAGTAAAATAAGTTGGAGTTTTCTGTGCAGATCCAAAAACAATTTGAAAAGGTAATTT
This sequence comes from Oreotragus oreotragus, assembly GCA_006410675.1. Classification (NCBI taxonomy): domain Eukaryota; kingdom Metazoa; phylum Chordata; class Mammalia; order Artiodactyla; family Bovidae; genus Oreotragus; species Oreotragus oreotragus. Next base: position 1,225,567 of record SJYX01001462.1, read on the forward strand.
TTAAAGGGCTCTGACTAATGGCAATACTGGTGTGGAATAAGGTATATGCTACCAAGGTGATCTAAAGAGGTCATTGCTATGGATATATATATATATACACACACACACACATATATATGTATATATATATATATATCCTGGAGTCTCATGACTCTATTTTCACAATAGAAAAAGTTTTACAGACAGCAAACTAGCCTAGTATAAACTTCATTTCTGAGTCCTCAGGCAGAAACTCTCAAAATAAAAATCCACTTATATTCAACTACCTGGTCTCCATGTCTGTAAAGTAGGGGCTAAGACATAGTGACATTCTTCATGTAAATAAATCACCTTAACCAGATATCCTAAGGTTGTGAACCTCTCCACTCTATTAATGACCGCTTAGTATCTAGCTGTAGAATATATTCTACTTGAGTGTATTCATCTCCTACTGCCTAAGAGTCCTTAATAAAACACACACACTGACCCGGACTTTATAATAATAGCTGATACCTACATAGCCCTTACTACTTGCTTGTACTTACTTAGCATGATATATATATATCAACTCAATACAAACTTGTGAGGGTAAAAATTTTAAAATATTACTATTTTTATACCTATCTTACATATGAAAGAACTGAGGCAGGAAGAAGTTGCCCAACACCACGTAGCAAGATGCAGAGCTGGGACTGGAACTCAGGTAGTCTAATTCCAGCTGTGTTCTTACTCACTTTGCTATACCACCCTATACTGCCTCTATGAGACTATAGAAAACAGATACATAAATCAGATACGCAACAGAATAAAAGACCATGAAAAAAATACCAACTTATGTGAAGCTCATTTGAGAAGTAAAAAAGAGGGGTTGATGTGAGGCAGATAGGCCCATGTGAAATGGATGAGGGCCACATAAAAATAGCCACAAGAGTTCCATGGGAAGCCTGGGGCTGGGCCAAAATGCTCTCTATTTCGAGAATAGAGGAGGCAGTTGGAAAGATCTAGGAGCTATAAAGAACCAGTTCCTGGCGCTGTTTTGTGTCTATAAAATTTCTCCTTTATTACATAAAATCAGATAGTGCAAATTAACAAAAACAAAACTCCACAATACTGTTAATATGAGCTTTTTATAACGCGCACATCACTTTGGGAATTTTATCAGCTCGTAAGCAGATATGATTAATAAGTCAGTTAACTTTTTAACAGTAGGCAGGGTGGAGAATTAAATGGCAACCCAAGTCGTGTTCTTGCCTCCAGAATCCCAGGGACGGGGGAGCCTAGTGGGCTGCCGTCTATGGGGTCGCCCAGAGTCGGACACGACTGAAGCGACTTAGCAGCAGCAGCAGCAGGATCTGCCTGATACCATCTCCAAGGAAGTTTTCAGAAGCCACTATCAGTGACTCAGTTCCCATAAAGAGATTACGTGTAGACAGAAGCAAGTGAAGCAGCCCCTGCTATGTCTACCCTTTAACCAAGACTGCCAACGCCACCCCAATCCAGCTTAACAGAAGTGGAAACTGAGGTTCCGGAGCAGACGTGACTTGGATGAAGGTCCTGACACAGAAAGTACAGGGCTCTTCCCATTTTCGCATTGTGCGTTCTACCCTGTTCCTTTCTACCCTTTTCTTACTCAGGGCAAATACTGATTTCAAAGCCCGTCAGAAAACATGGGGTGCCTACAATACGGGAGACGCGGGTTCAATCCCTGGGTCGGGAAGATCTCCTGAAGGAAATGGCAGCCCACTCCAGTACTCTTGCCTGGAAAATTCCATGGATGGAGGACCCTGGCAGGCTACAGTCCATGGGGTCGCAAAGAGTCGGACACGACTGAGCGACTTCACCTTCTTTCTTTCAGAAAACGTGAGCACACACACCTACTCGGCAGAGTCAATCATTCCTTCACCACAACTTCCTGTGGCTGCTGTTCAGACCGCCTTTCTCTTCCTGGGCCCTGAGACGTGTCCAGAAAATGACAGAAAACTTGTTCCAAAGTCAACGCTCCGAAAAGAATCCCATGAACCAGGCCTCAGATACCCCGGAGTTCTCTCAGGCCTTGTTATTCCAGGTAGGGCCGTCTCTGGGAATTTAGTTTCCCGTTGGGCAGGAAGCCTCCCCTCGCAGCCTAAACCTACGAAGCCCCAGCCCACCCGTAAGGAGGGAAGGAGGCTCGCCGAGGTGCCGGGGCGTCGTGGAAGCCTGCCTGCGGAAAGCGGCCGTTCACGGGGCCCGCCCGCTCGGGGACGCTCGTGCCGATCCCAGCGCTTCCCCGCTCCCGGCCCTTCCGTCAAGCCCGCGGCCGCGCACAGCCCCGCCTCCCCCCGGCTATAGCGGGCGCGGGCGCGGGCGCAGTCACGTGAGGCGGGCCCGCGGAGCCAATGGGCAGCTCGCGCGGAGTGGACGGGCGTGTCTGACCCTCGTGATGTCACAAAGCGGGCGGGGAGCGCGCGGCTCTTCCGCCCCCACGCGCCGAGCCGCGGCCCGCTCTGCTGCGCCCCGCCCCCTCGCCACTGCGCACCCAATGGGAAGGCGGGAAGCGCTCGGACCCGAACGCGCGGGCGGGGCAGGGCGGGGGCCAGGCGCGGCGTGGGGAGATGGGAGGGGGCGGGGCGGAGTGGGCCGGCCTGGGGCCCGAGGCCGCGGTCCTGTGAGTCGCCGCGGCTCTTGAGGAAGGACTGCCGGGAGGTGCAGCCGCCACTGCCGCTGCCGCCGTCTCCTCTTGAGAAGAAGCGGCTCCTCCCACTGCCGTGCCCGGTTCGTATTCCCTCACCCCAGCGCCGAACCGCCCCGTCCGGAATCCTCCTCCGCCCGCCCGAAGTTGTGAGGGGGCGGCCGGCACGCGTGAGGAGACGAACCTGGAGGCGCCAGGTGCGCGCTCGAGGGGCGTCGGGGCCGCGGCGGGCGTGACGGCGCCGTGGGGCTCCCCGCGGGGCTCCAGGCCCGGGGGGGGCGGGCCCGCCTCGCCTGCTGGCCGCGCCCGGGGCGCCGCGAGGGCCGGCGCGAGGGTGGGTCCGGGGCAGGTGCGGCTCAGGTGGCGCGGAGGCGCTCTGCCTGAGGATTCCCCCCTCACACGCACACCCCGGGCCCAGGGTGACCCTGCGGGCCGACCCTCGGTTTTCAGGTCTGCGGCCGGCGCGGCGTGGGCGGGCGGAGGATGCCGCGCTCCCGTGGTCTCCGCGCCGGGGCTGGATGGACGGGTCGGTCCCGGGGCGCGCCTCCGCCGGCGTCTGGGCCCCCGCCGCCTCCAGCTGTAGCTCCGCGGCTCCCGATGGGTGGGTTTGTTGGTTGGGTTTCCGCCCTCCTCCCCACCCGCTGTCTTGCGCCTCTATCCTCTTTCCCCCACCCCACCTCCTAGCCCCATTCACCCGGCTGCAGCGAGACCTCGCCCCTCCTCCGCTCGCGCCTCCCCTGCCGACGCCTCCTCTAACGAGCATCTCTGCCTTGCTTTTCAATGGGCCGGTGCCGCTGTCGCTGCTGCTCTCCGCGCGGGTTGTGGATGTTGTCGGCTCCGTGTTGTGATGACAGGAGAATGTGTGTGTGTCCCGGGCCCAGACGAATTGGTAGGTATTCCCTTAACTACCTAGCGTTGGGTACCCAGGGAGGATGATGACTGATTTTGCGTGTGGATGGTCTTAGGTAGGTTTGTGTGGAATGAAGAGATGAGGTAGGTAGAAAAGGGGGGACAAAGTGATCCTGCACCAGGATAGCAGTTGATGCCTTGAGTGCCATTTTCAGGTAGGGTACAAAGGAAACTGATCAAACAAGTGCTGAGTTGGGGCTTCGGAGTCTTCTAAAGGCAGCAGGTTTCTTCATCCATGTAAAGATAACAGGAGCTGTGAAATGGCTAAACGTTGCCCCAAAATGCTGAAAAATCGCAGTCTTTATGCGAGGTGTTTAATGCAATCGGATTACATAAACTGGGGTTCTGACACATTTGATGATTAGTATAGCATTTTTTTTTTTTTTCCATTTACACCAAAAGCTTTGCAAAGCTAAAGAGCTCTGGAGTCGGGGCAGTAATTGCATTTTCTTAATTAGTTTGTTCTGAGAGTTTATTGATAAAGTGGAATCATTTCCTGGCACAAGCCCTGCAGAGTACATCAGTAAGAATGGATGGGTCTCTTTCCTGTTTCTCCTTGCAGCTCATCTTTCCTTATTAGTCACTGGCAAAATCTGCCTAAGACTAAGATGCTTTACCTAAGGTGGCTAAGTCGGGATCATGGGATTGGAATTTTTAAGTGAAATTGTGGCCAGAAATAACTTGAAAATATGACGGTGCTTCAGTTGACCACAACTGTACCTTGATGTTCTTACTGCTGCATCAGAGCCCTTTAACGTTGTTAATTTAGCAAGTTGTCAACAAGAGTTTTGATTTCATTGACTTTTGTTGTTGAGTCACAGGATATTCAGAAGGATACTCAAGAGAGTTTTTTGAATGTTCACTTATGGTTTATGAAAGCATTCGAAAGTACATTAACTTCCAGGAGTAACTGGTCTGATAGAGTATGTCACTTGTACTGGTGGTGAATGAATGCTCCTTAATCACAGAGTTGGTAACTTCTCTAGGAATTTGACTTTTTGAGGCATGTTGGGAATCTCAGTCCATATGCTAAACCGCTGAGTAATTGAAAGATCGAGTTAATAAAATTGACTCTCTGCTTTTTTGTTTTTAGTCTTGAGAATTTATGCCTGAAGGAAAAATGTATGTTACTTGAGTGTCTGGTGGTTGAATTTACATATTCAAAGCATCTGCTGCATGAATCAGTTCTTTTGCCAAAGTAGTTCATTTTGCAGTCAATTAGAAAAGCAGGAGGATTGTCAGAACAAAGGAATTTAAGGAAAGTGTGGGTTTCCCGGTCTTGTTATTTCTTGATCAGATGTCATATAGCCCGATTCTGTTACACATCTGTCTCTCAAACCCCGCCTCCAAACACGAATGGTACTTTGATTCAATCTGCATTCCATACAGAAACACAGGTATTTTTTTTCCTCTAAAATTCTTACATATTAAAGTAAGCTTAAATGCAGACATATATATAAACTTACAGAGAAAATTTATTTTCGTGAAAATTGCTATGTTTCCATTTTTAATATAAATAATCTTCATACAAAGCATGAAATGAGTCCATGTGCTTTCTGCATACAAACCTAGCAAGAGATATGGTTCATATCTGAAAGCCAATGTCATGTGGCCCAGCGTTTTAGCACATCTCCTGGCTCAGTCATGTACACTTAACCTTTGGATGACTTTCAGGTATTCAGTTTGAAGTGCTGTTATTTAAGTAGTTATTTTTGATAGATTCCTGTTCTTCTGGAATTTCTGTCTTTCATGACTGCCTTTCAGACGTTATTTAGTTATTGCTCTTATTTCCAAAATTCTGTTCATTACCTTCTCTTGCCTAATCTTGTTTTCAATTTTGTAAACAAATTTCTTCTTAAATAATGGAGTTAAAATAATGGTACATTCTATCAACATGCAAAAGGGGTTCTATATGACTGGCTTACATAGTGCTTATTACCGAAGCAAACTCAGTGTTTGCTCCCTATGTTCCACTTAATCATTTTTCTGTTTTAAAAAAGAGGGTATGTGAAAATAATGTAATATATAGCTAATACTCTATGATATTTGTAAAAATTGTCTTAATGTGTTCAACCTTAGGAAGAAATAGTTGATATTAAGGCTCAAGTGATTTTCTATTCTTTATTCGTTTTTGTTTATTTCATTTGTTTCCCTATTTAAGATATTTCTAAAGCCTATTTGTTTATAGGCCAGTTGAATACTTTGAGGCAATACCTCAAGAATTCAGGGGAAATATGTTACAAGAGGGATTCTTTTCTTGTATAGATTACCTGGCTTACTGATACATGTTTATTACATTTTCTAGATAAATGCTCATCAAAATATTTTCAGTGTTCCACTTCCAGATATAAGTAATATGATTTTCATTTATTCGTCAGTATAATGCTCTACCTTTTTAAGCCAAACCTTAGTCCATTAGACTACTGTTTCACTGTTTATTAATTACCAAGGGCAAATAACCATTTTTTAAAATGTAAGAAAATATTTTTCTATGGGTGAATTCTACTTGGTGTCCATAACAGATAAAGATCATATTTCTGTAGCTTTCTTTTACAGCTGATAGGCAGAGGAAAATACTAACAAGTAAATTTGACTTTGCTCAAGTTCCAGAAATGAGACCATTTATGTTACTAACAAAGTTTTAGAACTACTAAAATACTTGTTTTTTTTTTAAATTACAAGAAATACAGTAAAATTAATGAATAAATGAAACCTGCCCGCTTTTCCAGGATTATTTGGTGACTTGGTGGCAGACCTGTGTCCCTAAACTTGCCAAATCGGCACAGTGGTCTGGAGAAGCATTGTTTGCAAGACCATCTCCTGGATGCAAGGAGGGCATTTTGGAACTTCTATTTTTATCCATTATGTAAGATTTTTTTTGTACGTGTTAATTATAGTAACGTATGTATATATTGTACAAATAATTCATGAATACATACAGGTCGAGACTGCATCCCAACACGTTCGCGGTGATATCCAAGTGTATCAAATGCTAACCATTGACCATGGCTTTAGAAACAGGATCTTCATAAATGGGAGAAGTCCCTGTGCAATATGGGAGACCCATGGTCTTTTTTAAGGATAAAAAGAAGGGTGATTGGCCAGGTAGACTGCCACTGCATAATGTTATATAACCTTCATCTCCTTCGCTCTTCCCAGCCAGATCTATTGTACATTCTGCCCAGTTTGTGCTGCATAAAGAAATACAAAGAGAAAAGTAAAGCTAGAAGACAGTTTGCTCCTGGCTCCATTAAGTAATCAAGTGCACTTAGCAGAGTATATCCTGTAGAGATAGTACATGGTATGTGTGTAAAATATAATACCTTAGGAGGCATGGGGCACTTGTAAATTCATCTGCTAAATATCTGTTATGAAAGCAAAAATAGATTAAGTAATCTGAATGTAACTTTTTTCTTTGTGCGTACCTGTGAAATTGCTGTCTAGGAATCCCGGTCAGAAGTTCCAGCCTGCCACTGTTCTCTGATGCCATGCCAGCACCAACTCAACTGTTTTTCCCTCTGATTCGAAACTGTGAACTGAGCAGAATCTATGGCACTGCATGTTACTGCCACCACAAACATCTCTGCTGCTCACCCCCTTATATTCCACAGAGTCGCCCGAGATACACACCCCATCCGGCATATGCTACCTTTTACAGGCCAAAGGAGAGCTGGTGGCAGTACACCCAAGGAAGGCGATACGCTTCCACACCGCAGAAGTTTTACCTCACACCTCCCCAAGTCAATAGCATCCTGAAAGCTAATGAGTACAGTTTCAAAGTGCCAGAATTTGATGGCAAAAATGTCAGTTCTATCCTTGGATTTGACAGCAATCAGCTGCCGGCAAACGCACCCATTGAGGACCGGAGGAGTGCAGCAACCTGCTTGCAGACCAGAGGGATGCTTTTGGGGGTTTTTGATGGCCACGCAGGCTGTGCTTGCTCCCAGGCAGTTAGTGAAAGACTCTTTTATTATATTGCTGTCTCTTTGTTACCCCATGAGACTTTGCTGGAGATTGAAAATGCTGTGGAGAGCGGTCGAGCCCTGCTGCCCATTCTCCAGTGGCACAAGCACCCCAACGATTACTTCAGTAAGGAGGCGTCCAAGTTATATTTCAACAGCTTGAGGACTTACTGGCAAGAGCTTATTGACCTCAACACTGGGGAGTCGACTGATATTGATGTTAAGGAGGCTTTGATTAATGCTTTCAAGAGGCTTGATAATGACATCTCCTTGGAGGCTCAAGTTGGTGATCCCAATTCTTTCCTCAACTACCTGGTGCTTCGAGTGGCATTTTCTGGGGCCACAGCTTGTGTGGCCCACGTGGATGGTGTTGACCTTCACGTGGCCAACACTGGCGATAGCAGAGCCATGCTGGGGGTGCAGGAAGAGGACGGTTCTTGGTCGGCAGTCACACTATCTAATGACCACAATGCTCAGAATGAGAGAGAAGTGGAACGGCTGAAACTGGAGCACCCAAAGAACGAGGCCAAGAGTGTGGTGAAACAGGATCGGCTGCTTGGCTTGCTGATGCCTTTTCGGGCTTTTGGAGATGTCAAGTTCAAATGGAGCATTGACCTTCAGAAGAGAGTGATAGAATCTGGCCCAGACCAGTTGAATGACAATGAATACACCAAGTTCATCCCTCCTAATTATTACACACCTCCTTATCTCACTGCTGAACCGGAAGTAACTTACCACCGACTAAGGCCACAGGATAAATTTCTGGTACTGGCGACTGATGGGCTGTGGGAGACAATGCACAGGCAGGATGTGGTTAGGATTGTGGGTGAGTACCTAACAGGCATGCACCACCAGCAGCCAATAGCCGTTGGTGGCTATAAGGTGACTCTGGGGCAGATGCATGGCCTTTTAACAGAACGGAGAGCTAAGATGTCATCGGTGTTTGAGGACCAGAATGCAGCAACCCACCTTATTCGCCACGCCGTGGGCAACAATGAGTTTGGGGCTGTTGATCATGAGCGCCTCTCCAAAATGCTTAGTCTTCCTGAAGAGCTTGCTCGGATGTACAGAGATGACATTACAATCATTGTAGTTCAGTTCAATTCTCACGTTGTAGGGGCATATCAAAACCAGGAACAGTGAGTGGGTCTTACCAAGGCAATTCTCAAATAGATTTAAAGGGCAGATAGGTAGGTTTGTTTGTTTGTTTGTTTTTAAAGATAATACTAAAGTAAATATTTCCAGTGGATCATTCTCAGCATTTCTCTATTTGATACTCTAGTCTGCCAGGTAGTCCAAAGTGACTTTGTAGCAGAGTGGCAGGATCCTGAGAGTCTTGTTCTGCTTAGTTCAGACCTCAAAGCACCTGCAGTTGAGGCCCATCAGTTCCTTAACTACAGATGGCATACGACATTGGCTGCTTTTATCAGTCTGAAAAGATCAGGATGACCTGGCAAACAGGATTTTGAATAGGCCCAAAGCAAGGAACTTGCTGGGCGTATTCTTTTGGTAAAATGAAGAAACATTACTGTTCACACCTGCAGAGCCCTTTCATCACCAAGATTCCAGTGTACGTGAGAACATATATTTATTGCATGATTTCCTAGATGTACAGCCTGTGCATTATTCATGAACTTTATTTTAACCAGAGGTAGTTTTCAAATCCACAACTTTAAGCCATAAAGGACCGAGAACCAGGCAATCTGAATTTGTCAGAGTGTGTGATCATTTGACTTGGAATGCTTCTTAAATGAGAAAACAAACACTAGCCCTTCACCCGATTACCTAATGTAGTTGAAACATTTTCTATTTTGCCAGGCATTTGAAGACAAAGGTGTTTTATCTCCTCTTATTGGTGTTAAATAAAGGGGGAAAAAAGTTTTAGTTATATTAATGAAAAGCTTTGTTTAGTTTGAAAGATCCAGAATGAAGAGAAGAGAAGGATAAGTTCAATTATGGTCATCTGCAGCCACCAGCACGTCATCTTATCATATAAACCCCTGAAGTGTGGCATGCTCTATAAGTGTGTGATGGGTAGACTGCTGCTGAGAAATCATACTTCTAATTTAGTAGTGGTAAGAATTTTTGTCATGTTTGGAATTTTAAAGATGACATATAAAAAAAATTTTACATAATTTAGGGGAGTAAAGTTTAAATATTACCTTCAGGTGTTGCGATGAAGTTTTTTGTTGTTATTTTTCCCCACTTAGGTGTAGGTCAATTTAAATAATTGGTTTAAAGATTACTAAATGCTTTAAAAATATTGTAGCTTATAAATAGAAATGTTAAGATACATACATGAGAAATTTTTAAAAGTAACTATTGTGCATGCCTGCTGCTTAATGGAACACTTAATAGCATCAAATATTGTCTGCAGCAGTCTCTAATTATATGCAGACCTTTCCAACGCTGTATCAAAGTAAATGAAAATAAATATATTCAGATTGGCTTTGGGGGAGCTTATTTGATATGCATCAAATGGCGTGTTCCTGTGTTTAATGGTGAGTCGTGTACAGCTGTGCATGTATTTCATCACTTATTCTAGCATCACTGTTAAAAGAATGGCTATGACTATGTTCAATTTTCACATAAGTTTTAATATAGAACATGATCACTTTTCCCTTGTGTAATTAGTTGAGGGGTGTTTAGGAGTCCTTGCAGATTTCTGTAGAATACTGAACTAGATATTCAAGGACTCTGGACTGTGGACACCGAAGCAAGGTAGAATTGGCTGCAGAATTTATTCCAATTGAAAATAGACTCTGGAAGCTGGCTGCTTATGAGACCATATAATGTTTGTTTTCTGAGGCCTTTCTCCGCCCCCACCTTTTTTCCCTCCTAAGTCACCTTGGAAATTTTCTCCCAGGTGGTATTTTGGAGGGGGAAAAGCTATTATACTATATACTTATTTATAAATGTTTTGACAGAGACTTTATTTTTTAATGGAAAGTACGTAGAATACAGTAGCAGTTAAAACTCATTTTCAGGCTACTATCTGAATTTCTCTTTAACACCTTACTAAAGAGTTCCATATTATACTTAATAAAGTCTCATCTCTATATAGTACATATAGTATATATAAATTTGGTTTCTTTTGATCATGATCAAGATAGTAATTATTATTACACAAGAAATTTTGTTCTTATTATTACACAAGAAACTTGGTCTGCAGCCTAAAAGCCTGTCGTGTTAAGCCTGTAGTATTAATGGTGTAGAAATGAAAATAATTGGATGTTAGAAATTTGAATGTATTATCATCTAAAAGAAGTTTTGATTTTATTGTAATTGGTTGTCACTGTGATGTGATATCTAGAATTAAAGAATACATGTAAACTTTTCATTGTATTTAGCCTTTCTTAAACATCTTTAATTTATACTGTCTAACATGTCATTTTCTGTATATAGCCAGTGGCTCATGGTATTTATAATATGTCCTTAGCTAGTTAAATGCAATGGTGTTATGGTACACAGTACTTGGAGGGAAAAAAAGTCTTATAAAAGATTTATCTGTGTGAAGAAATATGAAAAGTTTATATATTACATAGTGAATAGAAATGCCCACAGTGAATTAAAGCTTCGTATCTGCTTTCTGAATGAATGACCTGTGTTGTTTTTTAATTAATAGATTCATTAGATGCTTTCTATGGTAATAGGNAAAAAAAGTCTTATAAAAGATTTATCTGTGTGAAGAAATATGAAAAGTTTATATATTACATAGTGAATAGAAATGCCCACAGTGAATTAAAGCTTCGTATCTGCTTTCTGAATGAATGACCTGTGTTGTTTTTTAATTAATAGATTCATTAGATGCTTTCTATGGTAATAGGTTATACTTAACTTTAGGATCTTCTAGATAGATAGTACTTTAAAAAAAAACTGGGGTCTACTTTACATTCAATAAAATGCACAGATTTTAAATGTGTAATTTGAGATTTGATAACTACAATCCCAGTAAAGATACAGGACTTTTCCATTATTCCAGCGGAAAATTCCCTCATGCCCCTTTCTGGTTAATCGTTCCCCATAGAACTATTGTTCTGACTTCTGTCACAATAGATTGGTGTTACTTGTTCTAGAAATTCATATAAATGAAATCATGTAATATATACTTTCTCATATGTGACTTTTGTTCATTTCTTTTGAGATTCACTTATATTGAGTGTATTCATAGTCTGCCTACTACCAAGTAGCATTCCATAGTATGAATAGAACAGTTTATCCACTGCTGATGGGCATCATCAGCCCCTTCTCCCCCTTAAAAGCTAACTTAGGTTATCAGTTCCCAGAGATATTATTTGATTGAAGTATAGATTTAACATCAAAAACATGATTGATTACAAATGAGTTTTATGTTCCATACCTTAATGGTAGGACTTTAAAGAAAAACGCCCTTTAAAAAAGCAATGAAAATGAAACTTGGTGAAAAATTTGGAGAGATGAGAACATTCCTTCGCTAATGACTTTTCTGTACCTCTCCCATTGATAACTTATTATTGAGTTAACAGTTCATTAACTGATTGAGCTAATGACTATCCTATAAAAAAGACAAATTATACCTTGGTTTTTCCTGTTTGTTTGCTTTTTTTCCCTTTATCTTTAATTGAAGGATAATTACAATATAGTGTTGGTTTCTGCCATACATCAAATGGATCAGTCATAGGTATATATATGTCCCCTCCAGTTTTTGATGGTCTTGGTTTATTACTCCCATCAGCCATAGCTAGGATTAAGGATGAGAAAGGAAGTGGATTAAATGCTGACTATTAAATTGTGACTGGAATAATATAACTCACTTGAATATCTCAGCTTTGTTTAAAAATTAATTCTTCCTAGACCAAGATTTTCTGCTCACTAGTCAAACACATGTGGGCTATCGTTAGCTTTGTCTTTGGGTGTAGCAAGAGGGTCTGCTGCTGCTGCTAAGTCCCTTCAGTCGTGTCCGACTCTGTGCGACCCCAGAGATGGCAGCCCACCAGGCTCCACCGTCCCTGGGATTCTCCAGACAAGAATGCTGGAGTGGGTTGCCGTTTCCTTCTCCAATGCTTGGAAGTGAAAAGTGAAAGTGAAGTCGCTCAGTCATGTCCGACTCTTCACGACCCCATGGACTGCAGCCCACCAGGCTCCTCCGTCCATGGGATTCTCCAGGCAAGAGTACTGGAGTGGGTTGCTATTGCCTTCTCCAAGCAAGAGGGTCTGGCTAGACAACTGCTATCCTTAGTCTGTTCATTCAGTTCAGTTGCTCAGTCGTGTCCGACTCTTTGCAACCCCATGAATTGCGGCATGCCAGGCCTCCCTGTCCATCACCAACTCCCGGAGTTCACTTAGATTCATGTCCTTTGAGTCAGTGACGCCATCCAGCCATCTCATCCTCTGTCGTCCCCTTCTCCTGCCCCCAATCCCTCCCAGCATCAGAGTCTTTTCCAATGAGTCAACTCTGCATGAGGTGGCCAAAGTAATGGAGTTTCAGCTTTAGCATCATTCCTTCCAAAGAACACCCAGGGCTGATCTTCAGAATGGACTGGTTGGATCTCCTTGCAGTCCAAGGAACTTTCAAGAGTCTGTTCGTTAACATACTTTAATTCTGACCTTTTTCATAAATAATAAAACAACTACTATTGTAGCTGAGACCTGGACATGCTGGGTAAATGGTATCTAAATAGACTTGTTACAGTATGAAGGTCACTTTTTGTTCCTTTCAGAAATAACTTTGAAAGCCAAGCTTAATCCTGTTAAATCCAGCCAGCCTGGTTCTTAGGACAAAATTTATACCTTGGATTGAATCCTAACAATATATAGCATTGTCTTCTAAATAGCTTTCAAATTTTAAGTCTTCAAAGTAAATATATCAAGAATGATGAAATTCATACATTTCATGTTCCATTAATAATGATTATTCAATGCATATACTTTAAGGACCATGCAATTTAGGCTCAGTAATGTAGTCAATATTTAGATTCATAAAATATATACATGTCTGGTTTAAAATTGTAATAATTTTTTAACTTGTTTATCCATCAGTGTTTTCAATTAAGGTCAGGGCCTGTGGATTTTGTCTTTCTGAGCCAACATAATATTGAATAAAAAATGTTCTGCAACCACTTCATTTTACGTTAGAGATGTACAATCGATTTTAAAAGAAGCCTAAGTGAACTTTAAGAAGTTGTTTTCTTCATTTGTCAGAAGTTAACATCTCAATCTAGATGCAGAGAAGTAATTTATTCCAGTAATTTCAGTTTTGTTTTATAGGTAAAAACCAGTGATTTCTAAAACTTGAACTAGTTCCCTGTTGCAAAGAATATTCAAAAGAAAAAATTAAAGTACCAGGGTACAAATAGGCCCATCATGGATTTAGCCCTCTAGAGAAGGCTTCCTGTGTTCACTGGAAGAGACCTCAAAAAGTCAATTTTCAAGTGAGTCAATTGAACCCCCAAAGTCAGCTTATTTCCCCACGTAAAACTTTGCTGAATGGTCCCCATATAACCCTTGTCCCCTCCCCCAGCTCCTTTTACGCTGGTTGGGAGAAGTGTTCTTTGAGGACTTGCCAAGCAGTTTAGCAGCTATATGGAAATACCTGGCACCTGGTTCCAAAATAACTCAGTATTTCATGTTGGTTCACCTTCATACCCTGAGTGGGATTTAAGACTGTCCTTAGAGTCACACCTCTACTTTTCTAAGCTATACCCAGGTCACTGGCTCACCCTCTGTCTTCAGCACAGATTCAACCAAACTGAACAGTCAGACTTTACTGCAGTGCACGGAGGTTCCTGGAGAAGGAAATGACAACTCCAGTATTCTAGCCTGGAAAATCCCATGGACAGAGGAGCGTGGCCATGTTGCAAAGAGGCGGACACGACTGAAGTGCCTTAGCCTGCACGGGTGCAAGGAGGTTAGTCATCGCATTCAGCCCTTTAGAAACCTCAAACCTGGAGTGCAGAGCCACACCAAGCAGCCAAGAAGAGTCAAAGAACCAAAGATTTTTATCTCACCTGTGGTGATTTAATCAGTCCATCTCCTTGAACAAGACCGATTTGATTGGCTGGCGGTGTTGACTGAGAGGCCAGCCTTCAAGCATGAAAACTGAGAAGAGTGGGAAATGTGAAACAAGATCTAAGGGGAGAAAAGGAAAAGTGAGGAAAGAGAGGGGTGTGATCAGAGGCAGTAAAGGGGGCAGGAAGCACCAGGTCCTCTGACACCCTGGGTCAGCGACAGGGACAAAAACAAAACGGGAAAGACAGCAGGCAGCCGAACAGTGGTGAGGCAAGGGAGTTTAAAAGACATTTTTAAGCCCTTACGAAATCATGGATTTTATGCTTGGGCTGCAGCAGTTGGAGTGCAAAGCAGTTTCCATTAGCATGACCATTTCGTCTTGGCTCATTAGATAAGAAGGACAAAGGAAAGTCTTAGGCCATATGTAAAGGGATCTGTGTTGCCCAGAAGGACAGATTTCTCAAAAGAACTTTGCTCAGAAATTATTCTTTCTTGCTTTAAATCTGGGGACAGGTTAAACAGCCTACTTTTCATCTGATGAAAACAAAAACTAGATCATTAAAGCTCTGGTGTCAGCAGACCCAGAGAGAGTGCGTTACTAAACCAAGCCTCACGACTTGCTTAGAGGGGCAAAGATGGCCTCAGGTATAACCGGAAAGTCCAGTGACCTTGCAGCCTTAGTGATACTAACAATAACCACAATCACTCTTTGTGGGGTGGTTGCTATGTGCCGGGTCCTGTGGGAAGTATACTGTATATTTTCTCATTTAATCCTGTGCTGCTTGTCTCGTTTGGTTCTTACGCCTCTTCACTAAACCTGTGCCCTGCTCTGCGCCTGGAAGCCCTGCTCTCTAGCTGCACTTGCCAGGCTCTCGTCTCCTGATTCCCATTCCATTCAGCCCATAGGTAGCACTGGCAGGTGAGATGAAAGAGACACTGGGAAATATCTTCCTCTTCTCGCCACACTTCAGGCTGCACCTCCAGCCTTAGCTGCACCTGTCCACTCTACAGCACCTCTTCTACAATTCTGGTTCGCAGTGGGCTCTTCCTCCTTTTCGCCTCAGCTTTAGGGATGCTGCTGCTGCTGCTGCTGCTAAGTCACTCCAGTCGTGTCATGCTAATGGCTTCCTATTGCTGCTCTCCGGGTGCCTCAACAACCCTTATTTATTCCCTCATCCTTGCTCACACCTCTGTGAGTAATCCATTCATTTGAACAATGTAACGTGAAACCAGTTTCCTGCCAGGACCTGACCAATGTAATCGTTAAACTGAAGTATTATTTCCCCTACTTTACCTAACACAGAGAGGTGAGGTAGCTCATCCCTCATCACCCAGCGAACAAAGCCATATGGGGATATTTCAAAGTTCTGTACGTTTAATCCCCACATCACACTGCCTGGTCTCTCCGTATAACCAACGTGATCCCTTTGGAACTGAGAAGACTTGAGGGCTGTCAAATGGCCGATAGCCAAGTGAGCCCTTGGAAAGCAGAGACAGAGATGCTCAGCAGCAGCAGCAGCAGCAAACACCCATATAGCCGAGCAGTTAGTCTAACACGTAGAGGAATGGAGCCACCCACAGAGTGTGCCAAGTGGGGACAGAATCAGCCATGCATGTTGGTGTCCAAGCATTCAGTTCCTCAGCTCCCCAGTTCACTTGTTGAACTCTCCATGGTGGGAGGTGAGGTAGAAAGATGAAAGCCACAGAGAAAGCCTTAGGTCTATATACATTTGAGCCTTGAACAAGGAGGGGACAGGGGCCCCAAACCTCCCAGCATGGTAGAAAATCCAGTATAAATTATAGTCAGCCCTTTATATACTCAGTTCACCCAGATCTACCGTTCCTCTGTATCTGTGATTCCATGTCTACAGATTCAGCCAACCATAGATCAAGTAGCACTGTATTATTTACTACTGGGAAAAATCCACATATAAGTGGACTTGGGAAGTTCAAACTCTTGTTGTTCAAGGGTCAGCTGTACACAGTGACTGCAGCATCCTTGCAGCTAGCATACACTTAGAGAAAGAACTACCAGAGAAGGTAAAGACTAGCTGAGCAAAGCATGGAATGTTAGAGTTAGCTGGGGCAGGACTGGGAGAAAGAAGTACAACCGAGGTGAGCCAGAGCCAGAGCCAGGCTGAAATCTGGCTTCTAGCCACTGAGGTGGGAGACTTGACTAATTCCAGCTGAGGAAGGGCTGGTGGTTAGGTAAGAGACATCTGTGTGATTTACATATTGCTATCAGTCATTCACGTCTGTGCTCACATTTAATAAACTGATATGTTTAATTCAAACAGTCAATATTTTGTTTCTCTCGATTCCTTGGTTGCCGTACTGCGTGACCACTGAGCTCTACCTAGGTATGGGGTAACTTGACAACTGAACTTGAGTGATCTAACCAGTCACCCATCAAAGTCTTGGAACATAATAACTGGATTGAACTGCCAGTTCAGTTAGTTCCGTCCAACCTAGAAAGTGTTTATTGGGCTTGTTCATTGTTTAGGGAAGATAAGCCCCACCCTACACAGGTTGGAATGTGTCCAGAATGCTACAGGAGAAAAGTGGAGGGTAATTTAAATAGCTTCTAGAAAGAAAAAGTGCCTGGGCCAAAGTGGAAATGATGCTTAGGTGTGGATGTCTCTGGTGATGAAAGTAAAGTCTGATGCTGTAAAGAACAATATTGTGTAGCAATGTGGAATGTTGGTCATGGTCAAGCAAGAGATGGCAAGAGTGACCATCGACATTTTAGGAAGTAGTGAACTAAAAGATGGGAATGGGCAGATTTAATTCAGATGACCATTATATTTATGATTGAGGGCAAGAACCCCTTAGAAGAAATGGAGTAGCCCTCATAGCGAACAAAAAAGTCCAAAATGCAGTACCTGGGTGCAATCTCAAAAACAACAGAATGATCTGTTTCTTTCCAAGGCAAATCACTCAACATTAGAGTAATCCAAGTCTATGTCCCAATCATTGATACTGAAGAAGCTGAAGCTGACAAGTTCTGTGAGGACCCACAGACCTTTCAGATCTAATTCCAAAAGAAGATGTTCTTTTCATCCTAGGGGATTGGAATGCAAAATTAGGCAGTCAAGAGATACCTGGAGTAACAGGCAAGTTTGGCCTTGGAGTACAAAATGAAGCAGGGCAAAGGCTAACAGTTTTACCAAGAGAACATGCTGGTCATAGCAAACACCCTTTTCCAACAAAACGAGACAGCTCTATACATGGACATCATCAAATGGTCAATGCCGACATCGGATTGATTATATTCTTTGCAGCCAAAGATGGAGAAGCTCTGTAGTCAGCAAAGACAAGACCAGGAGCTGACTGTGGCTCAGATCATGAGCTCCTTATTTCAAAATTCAGGCTTAAACTGAAGAAAGTGGGGAAAATCCCTAGGCCATTTCGGTATGACCTAAATCAAATCCCTTATGATTATTCGTTACAGTGAAAGTGATGAGTAGACTCAAAGGGTTAGATCTGGTAGACAGAGTGCCTGAAGAACTATGGACGGATGTTCATAACACTGTACAGGAGGCAGTGACCAAAACCATCCCAAAGAAAAAAGAAATGCAAGAAGGCAAAATGCTTGTCTGAGGAGGCTTTATAAATAGCTGAGGAAAAAAGAGAAGTGAAAGGCAAGAGAGAAAGGGAAAGATATACCCAACTGAATGCAGAGTTCCAGAGAATAGCAAGGACAGATAAGAAAGCCTTCTTAACTAAGCAATGCAAAGAAATAGAGGAAAAGAATAGAATGGGAAAGACTAGCGGTCTCTTCAAGAAAATGAGAGATACCAAGAGAACATTTCATGTGAAGATGAGCACAGTGAAGGACAGAATGAGTTTGACCTAACAGAAGCAGAACATATAAAGATGAGGTGGCAAAAACACAGAAGAACTATACAAGAGAGATCTTAATGACCTGGATAACCGTGATGGTGTGGCCACTTACCTAGAGCCAGACATCCTGGAGTGTGAAGTCAAGTGGGCCTTAGAAAACATCACTACGAACAAAGCTAGTGGAGGTGATGGAATTCCAGTTGAGCTATTTCAAATCCTAAAAGACGATGTTGTGAAAGTGCTGCACTTGATATACCAGTAAACTTGGAAAACTCAGCAGTGGCCACAGGACTGGAAAAGGTCAGTTTTCATTCCAATCCCAAAGAAAGGCAATGCCAAAGAATGCTCCAACTACTGCACAATTGCACTCATCTCACACGCTAGTAAAGTTCAAAATTCTCCAAGCCAGGCTTCAGCAATATGTGAGCTGTGAATGTCCAGATGTTCAAGCTGGTTTTAGAAAAGGCAGAGGAACCAGAGATCAAATTGCCAACATCTTTTGGATCATGGAAAAAGCAAGAGAGTTCCAGAAAAACAGCTATTTCTGCTTTATTGACTATGCCAAAGCCTTTGACTGGGTGGATCACAATAAACTGTGAAAAATTCTGAAACAGTTGGGAGTACCAGTCCACCTGACCTGCCTCCTGAGAATCCTATATGCAGGTCAGGAAGCAACAGTTAGAACTGGACATGGAACAACAGACTGGTTCCAAATAGGAAAAGGAGTACATCAAGGCTGTATATTGTCACCCTGCTTATTTAACTT
>SJYX01001462.1:1249244-1305329 GCA_006410675.1 Oreotragus oreotragus
CCATTTCCTTCTCCAGGGGATCTTCCCCACCCAGGGATCGAACCTGGGTCTCCTGAATTGGAGGCAGACGCTTTAACCTCTGAGCCACCAGGGAAGTCCCTTGACATAGATTAGGGGAACTATATCTGAGTATAACATACTGGTTTGTCAAGTAGGTTCTGAGCCAAGAGGTGGAACCAACTTGAAGACAGAGTTTGGGGTAAATGCATAGTACATTAGCATAGCTTAAGATAAACATTTCCATAAGAAAAGGCATTGGTTAACTTCAGGTGAAACCAGGTGTCATTATGGCAACACAGTATTTTAAGAGAAACCTCCTTTTAAATTTGTATAGAGAAGGAAAAAATATTGCTAGTTTTTTCCTCCTGCAGCTTAAGAGAGATAAAAATGTCTGACACTTGCAGGATATTTCCTCCATTTGGAGATCCCTGGCTTTCCTGCCTGTTACCCTCTCAGATGGACTCAGCGAGTTGCTGATGGACAGGGAGGCCTGGCGTGCTGCAATTCATGGGATCACAAAGAGTCGGACACGACTGAGTGACTGAACTGAACTGAACTGAATAGTCTGTATAGTGTGTATGCTCTGTAAGATTTGTTTGTGTGACCAATGGAACATAGCAGATGTGATGGCATGTCCCTCCTCAGATCAGATTATAAAAGACAGTGCAAATTTTGTCTTGGTCATATCCACTGTCTCTTGGATTACCCGTTCTGGGAGGAGCCATGTTGTGAGCAGCCTTGTGGAGAGAGCCACATCCTCAGGGACGGGTGCCTCCTGGCCACAGTCACATGAGTGAAGTTGGAAGCAGACATCACAGGTCCAGTCAAGACTCCAAAGTCAGCAACTCCAACTGATGGCACATTTACAGCCTCAGTGAGATCCTGGGCTAGAAATGCTGCTTCCAAATTCCAAACCCTCAAAATGCAGCGAGTTCTTTTACTAGCACAATAGATTTATTTGGGAACAGCAAGAACATTGTGTTTTAGGACATGCAATCTGTGGCACAGCATAGGCGAATTTGGAGAATACAAGAGAGTAACTTTTTATATATATATAGAGAGAGAGGAGAAGTGGGAGAGTCTGTTATAAACATTGGAGTCCACTGGAGAAAACTGAGAATTTAGAGTGTAGTGGATATTCATTGGCTGAGTTGTGACGCTCTCAATGGCTGGGCTGTTGCTAGACAAGGAGAAATTGTTTCTTCCTCCTACTAGGTAGTCATGCTGTAACTTTCTTCCTGTGGAGCTGCAAAGGTACAGCTCTTCCAGCTGGGTCTGCAGTTGAATTCCAGTGGTAGAGCATGAGAGTACCCCTCCTGGCGCCACTTTAAATGAGGTTTCTATTTCTAGGCAAACCTCATTACATTGTTCTTCACTTTATTTTGCTTTGTGCTATTTTTTTATAATGGGCTTCCCTTGTGGCTCAGTGGGTAAAGAATCTGCCTGCAATGCGGGAGACCTGGGTTTGATCCCTAGGTTGGGAAGATTCCCTGGAGAAGGGAAAGGCTACCCATTCCAGTATTCTGGCCTCGAGACGTCCATGGACTATATAGTCCATGGGGTCACAAAGAGTCAGACAGGACTGAGTGACTTTCATGTTCACTTTCAATTTTTGTAGTATATATTGAAATCAGGATGTGTGATGCCTACACCTTTGTTCTTGCTTAAAAAATTGTTGTGGCTACTTAAGGTCTTTTCTGGTTCCATATGAATTTTAGGATTTTTTTCCCCTATTTTTCCTATTTTTTTCCTATTTTTTTTCCTGTGAAAAGCACCACTGGAATTTTGATAGGGATTGCATTTATTTGTAGATTGGGTAGAATGGACATTTTAGCAGTATTAATTCTTCCAATCCATGAACATGAAATATCTAAAAAGGTAGCTCAGTTGGTAAAGAATCTGCCTGCAATGCAGGAGCCCCTGGTTTGATCCCTGGGTCAGGAAGATCCCCTGGAGAAGGAAATGGCAGTCCACTCCAGTGTTCTTGCCTGGAGAATCCCCATGGACAGAAGAGCCTGGTGGGCTGCAGTCCATGAGGTCACGAAGAGTCAGACACGACCGAGTGACTAAGCACAAGCACGTTAAGTGGAAAAACAGGGTGCAAATCAATATGTACAAAATCAGTACCATCTGATTTTATTGCAAATGCATGTATGCATGTTGAAAGATCTGAAACTATAATAGCAAAAATGACTCAAGAACAGCATACAAAAGGAAGCCTTCTTGTTCAGACTCTAAACAGGCGCAAGCCCTGGGGCAGCTGCAACAAGAATCAGGGAAAGGTGTCCTGAGAGAAAAGGACTGAACATGAAGGTTAGCATCTTACGTAACATATTTTTTATGCCACGAATTAAACTTCATATCATTCCCTTTAGTGTCTATATTTACTTTTGAGAGCACTATATTTTAGAATTGCATGCTGTGCTGAATGGCTCTCCAGTGGCTGTCTACTCTGGGACACTCTGACATCATCGGAGTGGTCGGCTGTGTTGGGCATTCATAAACGCAGATGAAGTAATATAGCATCTTTTGAAGAGAGACATGGGCAGCGCCTTTCATCTCCCCTGGGCTTTTAGACAAGGATCAAGTCAAAGTGAAGGCAGGGGGCAGCATCTGGTAGGGAGCCTCCTAGCCTTAGCAGCCTTTGCTCATGAACATGGGCTCAGTTTCTTGGTGGCTAAGGGAGGGAAAGGTCAGATGGGCCTGTGAGGAGGGAAATCCATGTCCCTCTGCAGAAAGTCCACTTCCTAGGTAACTAAAGAAATATAGTTGAGCCAAGACAGGCCTCAACAAGACAACTCTTCAGGGCACGGGTGACAGTGACCCTGATCGGAGAAGACACTGGATATAGGACAGAGTTGAAAACAGTTTGAATGATCTCCCGCAGTGACCAAACATGAACTTTGTCTCCAGCTTTTGTGACGGTAGCCACATTCACCTGAATTGCCCTCACTGCCCTTCTAAGAGAGTTACTGGTGCGACACAGAAGAGACCAGCAGTTTCGCCACACTGAGCTACAAACAGAAGCAAAGCAGCTTTCTTGAGCTCCTACTGCGTGCCAGACAGGCCTGCGCACAAAGGAAGCCTCCTCGCTCAGACTCTAAACAGGCTCAAGCCCTGGGCCAGCTGCAACAAAGTTGAGAAGCAGCTGTTCCCTTGCCCGCTCGTGGGCTTGGCTGCCGGTCTGTCTGCTCTGCCAGCCACCTGGGTTGACAAGTTGTGAGAGGTGAGAGGCAGGCTTTTTTCCCAGAAAGGGAAATTAACCCATAACGCTAAGATAGTCAAACTCATATGCTGACGAAGGGCACCAGTGAGGCACACAGAAGCCATTGTCCACAGAAAGAAGATAACTTGCCAAAAAAACCACCCCACTAATGCATGGTAATTCTTTTACAAACACAGATTTAAACAACATACACAAAAATACTATGATAAAGTCCAAAACCGCGGAAGCTTAGTGTGACTGGAGTGCAGCCGGGCAAAATCATTTGGGTGTTGGCTGTTCTGTTCTCCTCCTTTGCCTCCTCTGCCAGCTGCATAGATGGGGGAGGTGTGTGTGTTAATCGCTCAGTTGTATCCAACTCTTTGTGACCTCATGAACAGTAGCCTGCCAGGCTTCTCTGTCCATGGGATTCTCCAGGCCAGAATGCTGGAATGGGTTGCCGTTTCCTTCTCCAGGGGATCTTCCCGACCCAGAGGTCCAACCTGGATCTCCTACATTGCGGGGAGATTCTTTACCACTGCACCACCAGGGAAGCCCCTAGATTGGAGAGGGGGAAGGGGCAAAAGAGGTGGAAAAACTCTAGCAGACCCACTGGAGAGGAGGGCAGAGGGGGGTTATGGAGGAGAGTGTGAGGCCCTGAGGATTTAGTAGGTTCTAGAGAAGAGTTGAAAGTGAGTGAAAGTGAAAGTCACTCAGTCAAGTCCCACTCTTTGTGACGTGGTGGACTGTACAGTCCCTGGATTTCGCTCCAGGCCCGAATACTGGAGTGGGTAGCCTTTCCCTTCTCCAGGGGATCTTTACAACCCAGGGATTGAACCCAGGTCTCCAGCATTGCAGGCGGATTCTTTACCAGCTGAGCCACCAGAGAGTTAAAAAGGGTTTAAAGATTAATCACGAATTATGACTTAGATTTTTAAAAATTTTTAGAGAGGTGATTAAAGCTGAAATGCCTGTTTGTGCTGTGCTTGTTCATATAAGTGTCCATTCCGAGACTAGACCACTTGGGCTGTGACCGTGTAAGAATTCTCCAAGCAGGATTACGAGGCTCCCTTTTTGCCCTTTTGTGTGAGCGTGTGAAATTGCAGAAAATAGAGTCATTCTCTTTGACTGTTTCAAGTACTTTCTCTGTGACCCAAGACCAGTTATGTGCCAGCTTCTTCATAACCTACAAATTACGGCAGAAGAATACATCCTACTTTTCTCTGGGGGCAGGGAGGAGGGGGAGCAGTTCATAGCTCAAATGCCATAGATTCTCACAGTTCTTACTGAGACTTAGTAGGTTTTCTTGAATATACGTTTCTTCATTGGCTATATGCCCTCAGGACAATCTGTACAGACTTTAAATGGTTAAGTTTTTAAAAGTAACTGTCACCAGTTATGACTGTTTCACTGAAGAGCACAGGTCTGAGAGGCTGTTCCTGCCACCATTCCAGAATTGGGTCTTTGGTATTTGAATCTGGGATTTTAGCAGAGAGGGAAAGCATAGTTCAAGTCAGGTTGGGAGCCAGAGAAAAAGAAACAAGATCTTTGGAAGCCAAAAAGAATCCATTGTTCATGCTTACTTACCTCCTGGGAATTTTATGGTCCAGCTCACTCTGGAGTTAGAACCCTTCTTGGCTGAGCTAGCACCAGCAAAGCTGTGGGCAGTGATATATGATAGCCTAGATATGCTGTGAGGCACATGCGGTCATAGACAGGTTGCTCTTCTGACCGGAGATCACAGAAAAAGTAGGCTAGAGAGAGAAGGCAGAAATGGGGTGGGGTGCGTATGAGACCAACTTCATTCTTCTACATGTAGATATCTTAATTTTCCACTCACCAATTCATTGTTGAAAGACTGTCCTTCAAGGGTGTTCTTGGCACCCTTCCCGAAGACCAGCTGACCATATACGCATGTTTTTATTTCTGTTTCATTGGTCTATATATATGATTTTATGCCAGTGCCTTACCATTTGGGTTACTATAGCTTCCAAGGATGGTAACCTCAAAGGATTTTTTTTTTTTTAAAAAAAAGTTTTGCCTTCAAAAGCAGAAACAGCAGCAACAGTTATGTAAGCTCTTCTGGTCTTCCCAGGTGGGGTATAGGTGAATTCCTTGCTATTTGTGGGGATCTTTTCATGACAAAGCTTTCTTCTAAACAATGGCTTCCGCAGCATGCAGACAGCTACAGGCTGCTCAGTTGTTTGCATTTGGTCAATCATTCAACAGTTATTAAATGCCTACTATTGATCAGGAACAGAATTTAATTCTAAAATAAGTCTAAAACATTTACTAAGGCCTTCAACATATTTGCCACTTCTTGCTCGTCAGTTCCATGAACATAAATGATGTCATCAGTATGGTAGAACAATGAAACACTTTACAGAACTTCCAGATACCCTGGACCCCTTGGGACTATCTTACGACAGATGACATGAATTAACTGAAAAGCTAGAGAGAAGCTGTAACTGTATACTATCGTCTGGCCTCCTATGAGTGCAGACTGCTTCTCCCACTCTTTTCTGATGAGAATGGTGAAGGTGAAGTCGCTCAGTTGTGTCTGACTCTTTGGGACCCCATGGACTGTAGCCCACCAGGCTCCTCTGTCCATGGGATTCTCCAGGCAAGAATACTGGAGTGGGTTGCCATTTCCTTCTCCAGGGGATCTTCCTGACCCAGGGATAGAACCCAGGTCTCCTGCATTGAGGGCAGATGCTTTAACCTCTGAGCCACCTGGGAATAGAAGACAATATATTTGCCAAATCAATGGCCATGTACCATGAACCAGAAGCCATGCTGACCATATTGATATACTCTAGTAATGACACTAGTGGGACAACTGCAATTAGAGCTTCTGCTTAGTTAAATTGGTGGGAATTCACTCCTAGGACCCACTTGGCTTTACAGGGCAAGCTAGTGAACTATATGAGGGGGACAACCACCACGCATCCTTAGATTTTTAAGAATGACACTGATATACAGCACAGGGAGATAGTCATTATTTTATAGTGATTTTAAATGGAGTATAATCTGTAAAAGTATTGAATCATGCCACTGTACACTTGAAACTAATATAATATTGTAACTTAACTATATTTCAATTTAAAAAGAATATTAAAAAAATAAAGTAAGTTTAATCAAACAAGCAGCTCAGCTCTTAGCCAAATCCAATCAAATTGCACAACTTGCCAGATGTTATCATATTTACAAATTTGACTCTGTTTACTCTGAACAGGCTTAATACATAACTGCTTGATCTTTTTCCTCCCTATTCCCCAATTCCCCCAGCCGGGACTGGAAACAGAGAGAGGAAGAGCATGCCCATTGGGAGCCAATCACGTCTGAGGCTCTAGTGTTTCCCTTTGCTAATCTTGCAAGTCCTTCCTTGATTCCCAAGCCCATTCCCCAGAACAGCTATTTCAAAACTCCATCACTCCCCCAATCTCCTGAAAGTCCTCCTCTGTCTGTCCCCATTGGCTCTCAACAGATGGCTTGTCTCATACCGAGGACATTGAGGTGGTCAAGTGAGAACTTGCCTAATTTCCTACTCCGTAGCCAAGGACTTGATCTGTTTCTACACCTCCCTCCTTCTCTTTTGGTTTAAGTCTCACCTCTCCACCAGTATTGTTAATCAGATTTGCCTTCAGCTTTTCTAGGTGGAATCACATCTTAAGATGGAGATTAGATTCTTAAGTCTGCACATAGACAAAAGTCATAAACAGTGAAAATTATCCTAGTAGATTTCTTACATTACCCACAACAGCAGATCAAATGTGGCTTTGAGAATATAGTCCTGGAAAGTAATATATAGGTGTGAGTATATCAAGCAGACAGTAATATACAGGTATAAGGCTACACAGAGTGCATGGTAATGTATAGCATGAAATTCCAAAGAGGGATCACGTTGAGAAAACTACTTAAGTAAACTTTTGTGGCACCTTGAACAAACTAGTGATATTCTGCCTTCCCATTTGCTGTCCCCATCCTAGTTTTCATGAATAACTTTATCAGTTCCTCTCTAGTCCGTGGTTCTTCAATTTCCTTTTCCAGATTGTAATAAAGCTGCCACTACCCACTAGTATGACACAACATTTCATTCTCTGTATGCGTTCTGGAAAGTCCTGTGTCCTCCATATCTCCCTTGGTGGTTTCACTAAGAGCCTTCCCTGCCAGAATCCCTGCCTTTAGGCACCTTCACTAACTGCAACGGTCCACTGGATTTCCAGCATGCTTTAATAACGATTTCTCATTCTATCTGCGTCCTGCTCCATTAGAAGATTAAACTTGAATGCAGATCAGAGAAATCTAAAATAACAGTGGCTTAATAGAGAAGTTTCTGTCCCCTGTCTCATAAAAGAAGCCCAAGAGTAAGCAGTGCAGGGCATTTTGATGGTTTGTCAAGGACCCAGGCTTCCTTTCTGCCCTGCCTTTCTATGAATAGGTCACAGCTTCCCTCCTCAGGGCTGCTGCAGCTCCAGCCCCTGCGTCCACATTCCAGATAGCCCATGTTCAGGAAAGTTATCCAAAACTTAGAAATAAACTGACTGTGCTGTACTGAGTCACTCAGTCATGTCCTCTCTTTGTGACCAAATGGATTGTAGCCCTCCAAGCTCCTCTGTCCATGGGGATTTTCTAGGCAAGAATACTGGAGTGGGTTGTCATGCCCTCCTCCAGGGGATCTTCCCAACCCAGGGATCTGACCCAGGTCTCCCGCATTGCGGGCGGAGTCTTTACTATCTGAGCGACCAGGGAAGCCTGTATGTCCTACCAGTGTCTTATGAGAGCACTGTCACTTTCCCCCAAGGGAAATCTCACTTGGAGAATGACCCTTTAGTTACTCTTGATTAGCATTCAGACTCTACAGTTAGGTGTTAATTTGTTAAAAAAAAAAAAAAGGCAACAAGATGTAAATGAAGTTTTCTCAGGATATATAGCTTTATTACCTTGAAGAACATTTGCTGCTTTTTTATCGTAGCATTCTTATTCAAGGATTTCTTTTTTTCCCTTACTGAACCAGCTATGTCATTTTGCTGGCTCCTCTCATTAATGAATCAATTACACTGTGGCATGTGCTTAGATAATGTTTGGGAATTACATTTTTAACATTTATAGGTTTCAATAGCAGGAAGGACAGAAGGGCTTTCTCCCAGCTAAGTCAGCAGTCTCCCTAAATGTTCCACCGAAACTCTCTACTCGTATCTCTTGGGGCAGAATTTAGTCACTAGACTACATCCAGCTGCAAGAGAGGCTGGAGAACGTGGCCTTAAGCTAAGTATATCAGTACCCTGAATACAATCAGGGTTTTCTTACTCGGTAGGCAGAGATTAGAGAGCCAGAAAGCTAGGAATCTTCATCACAAAAATACAGACCCAATGATTATACCTCCTCTCACCTGTATCTTTGCTTCCCCTCTGTCTTGGCTTCCTTTCAGCAGCCTAAAAGCATACTCAGAGAGCTCTGACCCCTTGGTCCTGAATCCTTCTCCAGCTTTCGTGATGACATTCTCCTTCGCCCCCAGTCAGGTCTGAGAACGAACAACCCCGCGCGGCTTCCCTCTCTCACTGCCCCATCCTCCTTCGTCCAGTTGCATCGGCTGCTGTTCCCCTTGCTGCACGTGCCCCGCCCTCACAGGCTTCTGCTGGTCCCCCAAACATCAGACTCCGTTCTACTGCATCTTGCACAAAGCCATATAGAATAAACGACGACTGAATCACTCAGTGTGTTAGTCGTTCTTTCTCAGTACAGAGTTATTTTCTATTCTTCAACGCAAAAGTCATATTTTCATTTCATTATAGGCTAAACCGTTTCTTTTGACTTGTTCCTGAGAAGCTAATTCTCAGATGTTGCTTTGGTCCTGTACAAAAATGCATTGTACCTTCTAAAAAATTAACCAAACGGCACACTTTTGGAAATGACCTTTTTGTAAACTTGGGTCTGTTTATTCGGTTCTCTTGAATTCTATTGTTCAGTCGCTAAGTCGTGTGCATCTCTTCTGACTCTGTGGACTGTAGCTCACCAGGCTCCTCTGTCCACGGAATTTCCCAGACAAGAATACTAGAAAGTGTTAGTCACTCAGTTGTGTCCAACTCTTTGCGCCCCCAGGGACTGTAGCCCAGCAGGCTCCTCTGTCCACAGGATTTCCCAGATAAGAATACTAGAGTGGGTTGCTGTTTCCTCTTGCAGGGGATCTCCCTGACCCAGGGAGTGAACCTACATCTCCTGCACTGACAAGCAGACTCTTTACCACTGAACCTCCAGGGAAGCACCCCTGCCCATCTATTGAATAGAAAAAAGAAACTGGATGTTTGCTGCTAATAAAAACATATTTTCCCTTCGATTGCATCTAAGGCACATCAGATCTGTGATAAGCTGTTTACCTGGCTAACTCATAGAAGTAAACTACCCATTTTGAAACCCCCAAGGGAAAAACATCAATAAGATCCCAGATAATACATTTTCCTCTGTTGCTGAGCCTCCTGCTTGATTCTGCCACAAAACATGCATATAGGTATTTTCCAGTTCAATTTTGCTCTAGTCCAGAGATCACAATGTGCCAAACAGATGCTTAGTGCTCTGTCAGCCTCTCCCTCGTTGTGTGCCTCACTCCCCATGTGGGGCTGCTCTTCAGGGATGGGGGCTGGGACCTCGGCAGCCCGGCTGGCTGGGGATCGCTGGCATGATGTGGTTATACTGCCCCAGTGTGGCAGATTTCACTATGTTTCACATGCTGCCTCATGTTTTCTCTAGTGCTTCCTGGAGAAACAACCCACTAATGAGGAATGGTTTCTGAGTGAGTACATCCTTACTGTCAAATTCAGACTTAAGTTGAAGAAACTGGGGAAAACCACTAGACCATTCAGGTATGACCTGAATCAAATCCCTTATGATTATACAGTGGAAGTGAAAAATAGATTTAAGGGACTAGATCTGATAGACAGAGTGCCTGAGGAACTATGGATGGAGGTCCGTGACATTGTACAGGAGACAGGGATCAAGACCAACCCCAAGCAAAAGAAATGCAAAAAAGCAAAATGGCTGCCTGAGGAGGCCTTACAAATACCTGCGAAAAGAAGAAAAGCGAAAGCAAGGAGAAAAGGAAAGATATACCCATTTGAATGCAGAGTTCCAAAGAATAGCAAGGAGAGATAAGAAAGCCTTCTTCAGGGATCAATGCAAAGAAATAGAGGAAAACAACAGAATGGGAAAGACTAGAGATCTCTTGAAGAAAATTAGAGATACCAAGGGAACATTTCATGCAAAGATGGGCTCGATAAAGGACAGAAATTGTATGGACCTATCAGAAGCAGAAGATATTANTGTGTGTGTGTGTGTGTGTGTATAACTGAATCACTTACCTATACAGCAGATATTAGCAACATTTTAAATCAGCTATGCTTTTCTGTGAGTGCCTCCAGGATCTCAATATACATGCTTATATACTAGTGTTGATGGGAAGATCAGCAAGCATCCCATGTGGCGTTTCTTTGTTGACCACATTTGAGAAACAATATGTACTTGGATTTTGCTGGGAATCCCATCTTTATAACATACGTAAGTCTTACTAGGATATTTCCCTATGCTTTTCTATTATTGGAGAAAAAACAGCCTCAAATATAGATCTTGCACTCCTCAAACAAAGCAGAATTGCATCCTGCCTGAGAGCTAAACAGATGGATTTTAGTTAGGACAGAATCAGCCTAAGCGTTAGCCTTCTGTTTCATTATGTATCTTGGGCTACATAATCAAGTTCACTCATACTTGAAAACATGCATTACCATTCATGGAGCAGAGCTGCAACTGGGGAGAATATGAAGAAGTGGGTCTACAACTTTTCCACTTAGAGTAATGGCTGACTGAGCAGGCTCATGCATTTGTTTGTCACATATCATCTCCAACTTTAACCTGTACAATGATGTTTCTTTTCAATAGATTTATTAAAGTTATCTGAGATTGACTTATTCTGGGAACTAATGCACTTTTCACTTCTTTCTAAAAAATAGAAGCCACAACATGACAACTGTTAGATTTTCTCAAAGTCATTCAGTAATGTAAAAAAATACTGCACTGATGCTCTAACACAACAAAGTTAAAGCAGTAAGTTGATTTTTTGGTGTTCACCCATTTGTAAGAAGGGTATATGTATATAGCACATGTCCTTTCTCCTGAATAAACACTGCTTAATTATTCAAACAAAGAGAAGAGAGCAAGATTTCAGTCACTAGAGGCCACAAACATTTTTGTTCTTCTCTTTGTCCCCATGGCACAGTGTATGGCATCTTGAATATAACAGGTAGTTTTAAATACTGATTGAAATTAATTATATTATGCAAAAATCATAGCATAGTCTGCAGGCTACTGCTAGCATTTTTGCAGTTCTAATACTTAGTACATTTGATGTATCTTTGGTTGAATCAACACTGTGAAAACATCATCACAATATCCTAGGTGATTATAAACAGAATTCATCTCACATCTGAGGAATCCATTATAAAATATAAATATTAGATGTAGTCTAATATTAAGATATAATATGTTGACAAATAAAAATTAAAATATTAAACATGATACCAAATTTCTTCTGAGGCATTTAAAAAATGATGTTTTGTTTTGTTTTGTTTTGTTTAATGGAACTGATGAAAGACGTTCTGGTAGCTTCATATGGTTGAAGAATAAATGACCACAAACTTAGAAACTGAAAACTTCTGTTCATTGGCTCAAATTTCTGGAGGTGAGAAGTCTGAGCTGGAGTAGGCTAGGGTTAGCTAAGTTCTCTTGATTAGGGTCTCATGGTTCCAGACTGACTGATCTATTATTTGAAAACTTTGGCGGGGAGGGGGGACTGTTTTCAAATTCATTGAGGTTATTGGCAAAAATCAGTTTCTTGTGGCTGTATAGGTCTGAAACCCCCCTTTTCTTGCTCACTGTCCACCAGGGGCTGTTCCTTGAGGCTATTCACATTCCTTAGCATATGATCCCTTCCCTCTTCAAGCCAACAGCATTGTCACAAATCTTTCTTATGACTCTTATCTCTCATGCCCTTCTCTACAACCAGCTGAAGAAACTTCTGAATTAAAGGGCTCTTGTGACTAGGTCTGACTTACCCAGATGGGGGACAGCAAAAATTATAACCATACACACCACTGGAAATTGAAGTCCACGTAGATATCAGTCCACTGTGTTTTATACAGATTTGGAGTCACCAAGGATGACTCAACACATAAGGCCTTGTTTGGAAAAGGATTTCCTCACATGCAAAAGAAGAGCAGCAAGGGCAGCATTGGGAGTGTGTATGCTGGTCTCCCCTGGCCATCTGGGTCCCTTTGTGAGAGTGACTGCAAGTAATGGACTCCATGTTCCCCAAGACCTTGCTCCCTTCCCACTCACAGGGGCCAGATATCATGGTGGGGCTGGCCGAGTGCCCTATGAAATATATGCTTAAGCAATACAAGGAAGTTCATTCATACCCAGAGTGACAGTTTCTCCTAAAAAGAAGAAGAGTCTGGGGCCAAGTGACAGCTTTGGTACCTGGCTTCCAACTGGAGAATATTCCAGGCCCAGGACACTGATTAGCTGGTTGAGTGATAGCTGCTTCCACCACACTCTATCTTCAGGTCAACTAATTTGAATCCATAATTACATCTGGAAAATTCCTGCCAAGTAGTACCTGGATGAATATTTCAGGCAATAGCAAGCCACTCCAGTACTTTTGCCTAGAAAATCCCATGGATGGAGGAGCCTGGTAGGCTGCAGTCCATGGGGTTGCTAGGAGTCGGACGTGACTGAGAGACTTCACTTTCACTTTTCATTTTCACACAATGGAGAAGGAAATGGCAACCCTCTCCAGTGTTCTTGCCTGGAGAATCCCAGGGACGGGGGAGCCTGTTAGCCTGCTGTCTATGGGGTCGCACAGAGTCAGACACAACTGAAGCAACTTAGCAGCAGCAGCAGCAGCAAAAGCAAAACTGTAACAAGGTGGGCAAAGGGGCCAAGAAGTCAGGAATGTTTGGGGTCAGAGAATTCTCCCAATCACAGAAAAGCTCCACAAAATGAGAGAGTGATCTAAGAAAAGAGGAGAGTAGACAATCAAGAAATAGGGGCTTAGTACAGGAGAAATGAGAAGACAAGGAAGTGATCATGAACGCTGCTACACTACCTTATAAGTCCAGCCTGTATCAAACCACAGGGGACCATGGAAAGGAGTCCTTGCAAAAAATTTTTGAATCTATTCCTATGTTTTAATGTTTGGGGAAGTGACATTGAAAGGCTGTTTACAGATCTGGCACACTTAAAATTAAGTAGATTTAAGCCAATAAAATATGTAAATTAAATGCTGTGACACAACAAAAAGTTGGACAAAAAATAGATGTAATTAATTACAGGATCTTATGTGGCTCAACTGTGAATAATATTTACATAATGCCAACAAACATAACTACTGAATATTAACTCAACCAAAACAGAAGTTTCATTCTATTGATAAAATTAGAAGAAAGGTGAAGAACAGTAAGAGAACAAAATCCTCATCTACCATAAAACAGTCAATAGGATACTATACACAAGTGAAAAGTAAAAACAGAGCAATCAAAAATCTTAATCAGAAATGTAGAAGAAATACAAGAATCTAGAGTTAAAAGAAAAGGTGGTTGCTTTGAAGGGGAGGTTCATGGGACTTCTCTTTGCCATTATAGGCATTTTAGTGCTATTTTGACTTTTTATATTATGGCCATAATTTACACTGATTGCTGTATATTGTCACCCTGCTAATGCAACCAGTCCATTCTAAAGGAAATCAGTCCTGAATATTCATTGGACGGACTGATGCTGAAGCTGAAACTCCAATACTTTGGCCACCTCATGCAAAGAGTTGACTCAGTGGAAAAGACCCTGATGCTGGGAAAGATTGAAGGTGGGAGGAGAAGGGGACGATAGAGAATGAAATGGTTGGATGGCATCACTGACTTGAGTTTGAGTAAACATGAGTTTGAGTAAACTCTGGGAGTTGGTGGATGGACAGGGAGGCCTGCCGTGCTACAGTCCATGGGGTCACAAAGAGTAGGACACGACTGAGAGACTGAACTGAACTGATCCCTAAATTTGTCTTCTTCCAGCTAGATAACCCATATCCTTTAGCTTTTCCCATCTTTTAATCCTTATTGTCAACCTTTGGCTTTCTCCAGGTAGGATTGTTATTGTCATTAGTAAAATCAATACATTGTTTTAAACGGCTCAGATGGTAAAGCGTCTGCCTGCAATGCAGGAGACCCGGGTTTGATTCCTGGGTCGGGAAGATCCCCTGGAGAAGGAAATGGCAATCCACTCCAGCACTCTTGCCTGGAAAATCCCATGGACATAGGAGCCTGATAGGCTACAGTCCATGGGGTCGCAAAGAGTCGGACACGACTGAGCGACTTCACTTTCACTTTCAATTAACAAGTGTATGTTCATATCCTTATTTCTATTTTCCATATTTACAAAGCAACAAGATGTTAGGATCAACCACATTGTGGGGGGAGGGGACAAGGGATGAGCAAACAAGGAGCTGGAGCCACAAAGCAGTGAGTCCATCACAGTCTATGACAGGTGGGAACGGTAATGAGGTAATTGGGAAAATCTAGAACAGGGAACGGAGAAGGCAATGGCACCCCACCCCAGTACTCTTGCCTGGAAAATCCCATGGACGGAGGAGCCTGGTGGGCTGCAGTCCATGGGGTTGCTAAGAGTCGGATACAACTGAACGACTTCACTTTCAGTTTTCACTTTCATTCATTGGAGAAGAAAATGGCAACCCATTCCACTCCAGTGTTCTTGCCTGGAGAATCCCAGGGACAGGGGAGCCTGGTGGGCTGCCGTCTATGGGGTCACACAGAGTTGGACACGACTGCAGTGACTTAGCAGTAGCAGCAGCAGAACAGGGAAGGTCAGGCAAACTACAGCCTGTAAGCCAAATCCAGTATGTCATCTCCTTTTGTATGTCCCACAAGATAAAAACAAGAATTGATTTCATATTTTTAAACAGCTTGAAAAAAATCAAAGAAAAATATTTTGTGTAATATGAAAATTATATGGGATTCAAATTTCTGTGTTCATATATAAAGCTTTATTGGAACACAACTTCACTCATTTGTTTATAAACAAACTGTCTATAGTTGCTTTCGCAATACAATGGCAGAGCTGATTAGTTGTGACAGAGATCCTATAGCCTGGAAAATCAAGATTTCCTTCCTGGCACTGTATTGTCTATTCTAGAGAATTATCTTCAGTAGTCTGGTGGCCTGGTATGTAAATTAGAGATCCTCTCTAACTTAAATTCAGTTAGGTAGGTTGTTTCACGTATCTCAGGGATTCTGATTTCCTCAGGTGATTACACTGGAGTTCAGAATTTACTTGTTCTTTGAGATTAGGAAAGAGATTAGTCCTGAAGAAAATTATTTGCATAATGAGGGCTCTCAGAAAGCGGGGATAGTCTCTAGAATCCTAGAGTGCCAGTTAGTAATAAATCACTTAATAAAGAAACTGCAAATCTATTAAGGGATATGGAGGTATCTGATAAATTTCAGTAATTTTATTGTATATTTATTTGGAAAAATTTAATACAGGGTTACTTCATTATTTGGAACTCTGACTTATTAATATTTAACTGCAGTGAAAGATACCTGAGCTGTCATATTTCTCCTCAATACAGAAAACTTCAGCGGAAGATTGATTTCTTATATGATGCAATTTTGAAAGATACCAGAAATAACTGACTCCTTTTTCTCTTAAGTGACAGCTACTCTAAGCTTTCCCCAGTTTTCTATTGTACCTGATGTCAAAAGAAAGTAGCATTTCTAAGGAATTAAATTTTAGCAATAAATCAGGTTCTCACACACAGACACTAATATTATTGTTTGATGTACTATGGGCTTGGGTCCATACACTCCATGGAAAGATTTTAAAAGGGCAAATCCACTTAAATGATCTAAAATGTCTTGTAGATGTTGCCACTGTCTTCTTTTCATCATTATATAGAGGCAGTGGTTATTGTGTAAATAAAGAATAAATGATGTATTGATACTAATGAACCGGTTAAACTCTGAAATGATTTTCCTATTAATCTGTTTTTCCTGACACCCATTCCTATCCCCTTCTCTATTTACAGTGACATATGAATATGTCAACATAATCAGTTAAGGTGGAAATATTAAGTTATCACAACAGATGTTAGAGTGGAGTGGAGGGAGGGGGGTTTCCATTAAAAACCACTTACAGAGCAGGATTGAAGGCAAAAGAAGGGGGCGGCAGAGGATGAGATGGTTGGATGGCATCACTGACTGAATGGACATGAGTTGGAGCAAGCTCTAGGAGATGGTGAAGGACAGGGAAGCCTGGTGGGCTGCAGTCCATGGGGTCACAAAGAGTCAAACATGACTGAGCAACTGAACAACAACAACGGAGCAGGAGAACACATTGATAATGTTTCTCTGGACGGGTTACACTGGCTTTGCTCACCTCAGCAATACAGACTGTGGCGAGATGTGTCTGTCTACTTCTTACTTCCACGTGGGTATAAAATAGGGGGAACTCAAAGGTGTGGGGTGAGTCAAAAAAAAATATGAAGCTTCTTGCTACTTGGCTTTATGTAACGGCTCTTTTGGGCCTGAAGATTCTCCTGGAATTAAGACTCTCAACTGAAGAGTACTTAATAAGTCAATCACATGATTAAAAAAAAAAAACTTCCCATATATTTTAACTTAAAATATGTACCATAGGGACTTCCCTGGTGATCCAGAGGTTAAGCCTCTGTGTTCCCAATGCAGGAGTCATGGATTTGATCCCTGGTCAGGGAACTAAGATTTTATATACTTTGTGGCGCAGCCAAAAACAATTAAAACAATATGTAACACAGAATGGATTTGCTGGGTATGCTCATTTTAAGGGAAGCAATCCTTTTCTACAAAAGTTTAGTCACTTCTTGATTCTAGGAGATAATTTCTTCAAAGGAAAATAAATACTAAGTAGTTAGCCTCAATGGAATTATCATTGTCTTTTGATAATGAGGGTTTGTATCCATAGTATATTCATACATCCCTTTATGAAAATGCAGTTGATGAATTAAGATAAAAGTGGACTTATATTTATCATCTAGAGTGGAGAGTATTCTTTTTAGAACATGTAAATCATCATCCTTAGGTTTAAGGTCTGGGTGATTGTGTTTTAAGTCTAACTATAATCGAAGAGTAATAAATTTAGGACTCACACGTGAAAAGCATGATTCTCTTGTAACTTTCAAACTGAAACAAAGAATACTGTTTTTAATAAGAGATGAAGGAGGTGATTTCTGAAGGGCAAGGAAGCCAGTCACTTGCCCAACAAGGTAGTCTACTTGTTGTTCCCAATTGAGTATAATGTGGGAAGAACTCAAACAGAGCGAGGATTAAGTCAGAAAAGGAAGCCTCTAGCACCTTAGTCTTATGTAATGACTCTCCTTGTTCTGAAGATGATAAGTTTTCAGAAGAGTAAGGCCTCTAATTAATATTAGGAAAAATATATTGAAGACTTAATAGCTGCATATTAACAGGGGTGTGAAAAATCACTAAGCAAGCAGTGACTGAAAACTGGAGCGATTTCCTTAGAGAAAAGAAGTTTCAAAATGGCCACTGATTGAGGGGTTTGATGACCTATAAATTGTAAACTTGTAAAGATTATTTTATATAAGTGGTTTTTCTAAGAAAGTGCCAAGTCACCACTTGCCTCTTCTGCTTATTTTAAGATACCATAAATTTAAAAGAGTATAATGACATGTAAATAATGTGTGTGGGTTAACTGAGGAAAGGACAGCTCTACATGAAGGGTATTCATGTGTCAAGTGCTTTTAGAAGTCTGATTATTAAAATACATTGGAAGACTGTTCTATACATCTGTGTCTCTTTTGTTCTCTCACATACAGGGTTATCATTACTGTATATGATGGTACAGGGAGGGAGGTGGGAGGGGGGGTTCAGGATGGAGAACACGTGTACACCCGTGGTGGATTCATGTTGATGTATGGCAAAACCAATACAATATTGTAAAGTAATTAGCCTCCAATTAAAATAAACAAATTTAAATTTAAAAATAAGAAAATGCACTGGAAAACCTGTCTGCTTCGTGATTCTGAAAGCTAGTCCAACAATCTGGGAAGTCTGGCCTTAGAAGAAATATCACTGTGACAACAAAGGAAAAAAAAAAAACAAACATGGGTAGAAACCATCAGTAACATTAAGACCACGTCACTAACAAGAAAAAGCTTGATAAGCTGAAAAGGATAAGAGCTGAGAGCAGATCTTTTTATCTCTAACAGATAGCTTATTTTCAAATCCACTAGACCACAGAGGATGAGATGGTTGGATGGCATCACCGACTCAATGGACATGAGTTTGGGTAAACTCCGGGAGTTGGTGATGGACAGGGAGGCCTGGTGTGCTGCATTCCATGGGGTCGCAAAGAGTTGGACACGACTGAATGACTGAACTGAACTGAGACCATCTTCTACTTTTTAGAATACTGAAGAAAAAGATTCTGATAATTACTCTGAATTTATCCAGAGCCAATGCCAATATCTTAACCTTCTCCAGGCATATGGAGCCTAGAATACTAGTCAACTCCAAGGACTCTATTTAGAACAGAGAATAAAGGAAGATGGGTGAAAAAAAGACCAAACAATGATGGTAATGACAGATATGTAAAACCTGATATAAAAATGAGATCTTCCTGACTTCTTTTTGGACAGCTACCTTATTCCAATTTTATCTAAAATAACAAAATTAGTGTTAATTTACATAGCCAAAGTATTGGTCTCTGTTATTGATCTAAGATCAGTGACTGACTGGTGTGCTGCATTCCATGGGGTCGCAAAGAGTTGGACACGACTGAATGACTGAACTGAACTGAGACCATCTTCTACTTTTTAGAATACTGAAGAAAAAGATTCTGATAATTACTCTGAATTTATCCAGAGCCAATGCCAATATCTTAACCTTCTCCAGGCATATGGAGCCTAGAATACTAGTCAACTCCAAGGACTCTATTTAGAACAGAGAATAAAGGAAGATGGGTGAAAAAAAGACCAAACAATGATGGTAATGACAGATATGTAAAACCTGATATAAAAATGAGATCTTCCTGACTTCTTTTTGGACAGCTACCTTATTCCAATTTTATCTAAAATAACAAAATTAGTGTTAATTTACATAGCCAAAGTATTGGTCTCTGTTATTGATCTAAGATCAGTGACTGATTTTAGATTAGGAAGACCAAGACAAGAAGGGACCATCAAATAATCAAGTTTACCAGCTCAGTTTACATGAGAATGAGTTTTGAGACTAATAGTTATATATAATACTCATGGTATTTTTTTTTTAATTTTTTTGTATTTATTTATTTTTTTACACGAACTCCCAAACATGAACCCCCCTCCACTCTGGGAGTTGGTGATGGACAGGGAGGCCTGGCGTGCTGCGATTCATGGGGTCGCAAAGAATTGGATATGACTGAGCGACAGAACTGAACTGAACTGAACTGAATATTAAACTAATTACAAACATATTTTATATGTATGTACTTTGGTCAATGATTCACGGAAGTATATTTAAACTTTAGGAAATTAGTCTCAAATTCTACCTTTCACAGTGCCACAACTAAACGTTAGAAAATTACTCAAAGGCATATGCCATGTGAGTTGCATTACTTAAGATAATACATTAACAACTGACAAATATCTAACTTGACTAATTTGCCGGAAAGCAGCATTAACTAATGAACGCATATGATTTCACATCAGACCTGCTGAAGCAAGCTGGTACTCAAATATTTTGCTAGCCTCAACATCATGATAATCTTTTTTCAAACTCAAAAACACCATTTTGCTAATATGTCCTAATGATGATACCACTGAAAGTCAATTAACAAATCTTTACTTTGGGAAAACAGCAGTCAACACAGGCTTCATCCACTAATAGGCTAATAGTTTAGCAGACAGTTGCCAGGCAACCACTAGACTCAGCACAGACTTTCTTAAACTCCTCTTGCTCAGCAAGGAGGGAGTATTTTAGTATTTCACTTAAGTACTTCCACTGTCTCTCTTCCAGGCCAACTGTAGAAATTCATAGAAGATCTCAAGAGACACCTTAAAAGAGGTCAAGGAAATCAAGTGATAGGATGAATGCAGGGAGAATTGTCAGTATTGTGATATTAAATGGAGTAGGAAATGGCAACCTACTCCAGTATATGGTTAAGGTGCTGGGGGGTGGGGGTGGGGGGGCTGTGAAAGAGCTCTGTGCAACCGTTAGTCTTGAAAGTGTTACTTGGGCAGGATATTGTGACACCATTTATTGCAATATCCTAGTGATATACGTAAGAGCAGTCAGTTACAAGCCATTACATAGAGNGTATTGTGATATTAACTGGAGTAGGAAATGGCAACCTACTCCAGTATATGGTTAAGGTGCTGGGGGGTGGGGGTGGGGGGGCTGTGAAAGAGCTCTGTGCAACCGTTAGTCTTGAAAGTGTTACTTGGGCAGGATATTGTGACACCATTTATTGCAATATCCTAGTGATATACGTAAGAGCAGTCAGTTACAAGCCATTACATAGAGAATGTGACAATCAGTGAGACAGATTCTCACTGATTCTCATGTTACCAGAAGCACTGACACCTTATTGTATTTTATTTTTAATCTTAGTATTGTTATCATCTCCAGGCTTATTCTGAATTTGGGGCATTACTACTATCTTGCATAGTATGTACAATTGTAAACTAGATTTGAGGGTAAATATTATTGTAAAGGAAGATATTAAAATTCAAATGACCTCTCTACAGCCTAGAAACTCAGATACTGTATATGCACAACACAGCCACTGATACATTATCAAAAAGTAATAATTCTGTATCTAAATGCAATTTTCAAACTTCTCCTGCATTCCTCAGGATGATTTTTAATATATCTAGGAGTCAATAAGAATTGTTTTATAACCAGTAGAATGAATGGTTAATTTCCTATTGGAAGCCCATTGCAAGGGAAGATTCACTTAACATAAATTCATTTTACAAAAAAGTTGGCTGGAACACATCCCTTCCACTTAGAAAACGATATCTAACACCAAAAGTGAAATCACCATATACTGAGTCTATTTTGATATCTAACTAGCATCTTTAATACTTGGCTTAGCTAGTATGGTCTATAAAAAATGCACAAGGTATTGATTTTACATTTCGTTTGAGATTGTTCTAGCTCCTTAAAAATTAAAGTGAACCAATTCTTACTGTCAGCAAATATGCATATCCAGCAGGCACACATACTATCTTTCATAATTGTTTCTGAAATGTCCTAAGAAATCACAGTAGAAAGGTCCTTAAATATATATTGTTAAAAGTATAGGTAAGACTGAGTAATAATGGTGTGTGAAGTCTCTGAATTCCAAGAATAATACATAATTTAAAGAAAAAAGAGGAAAAAAAGCCAAATGATGGATTTTGACATGACATCTACCGTTAGAAGTTATTTTTCTCACAGTCACAAAAATTATTTCCCATTTGACCTAAGACAGTCTATATTTTAAAGCAATTCAATGCACATATATTCAAGTTAATTTATACACTGATATAAAAACATTCAAATTTGTAACATGTTCCACTCAAATAATATTTTTTTTTCTCTCTGGCTTTATTTTCAAATTAAGCATTCTGTGCCAGAAAGGCAACACAGTTATTATGCCCACTGATCATAAACTATTGTTTTCATGTTATCACACACTGCTCTTATGTGTCCTGTATTTGAAGGGCATATCAATCCCATCTTTGCTAATTCTTATTGTCCTTATTTAAGGAGGATGGATAAGACAGAATTTGATTATCTTTCCAATTAGAAAAACTGAGGCACAGGAAGTTAAAACCCCTTTTTCAGACTTGGAAAATGTTCGCCAGAGCTGTGATTCAAATTTAAATTATCCTGACTCCTTTACTGTAAAGGATTAAGACTTGTACACTCTGTGATAAGGGTAGAAGGACATAGTTCTTAGGAGACAAGTTCTCTATTTTCTCCCCTGGGAAATGTGCCAACTTATGACCAAATCATCATTCTTCTA
This sequence comes from Oreotragus oreotragus, assembly GCA_006410675.1. NCBI lineage: Eukaryota > Metazoa > Chordata > Mammalia > Artiodactyla > Bovidae > Oreotragus > Oreotragus oreotragus. The sequence goes on from SJYX01001462.1 coordinate 1,271,548, forward strand.
TGTCGAGTTTTTGTCCCATAATGACAATGTTACAACAAATTCTGGCTGAAAATATGTATAGGTAAAGTTAGTTTTAATGACTTCCATGAATGATAATTTAGTTTGCTCTCTTATCCACATTAGAAGTCAAATCAGGACCTCAGAACATATTGCAGACTGTCTCTGGAATGTCGAGTGACAATAACACTTAGCTTCATAGCGAGTCTATCATTTGGTTTTCTGTCTAAAGCTCTCCATAGACCATTTGTTCACTTACTTGACAAGTTCTATCAGAAATTTTACATTGGTGGGAATGCAAACTAGTACAGCCACTATGGAGAACAGTGTGGAGATTCCTTAAAAAACTGGAAATAGAACTGCCTTATGATCCAGCAATCCCACTGCTGGGCATACACACCAAGGAAACCAGAATTGAAAGAGACACATGTACCCCAGTGTTCATAGCAGCACTGTTTATAATAGCCAGGACATGGAAGCAACCTAGATGTCCATCAGCAGATGAATGGATAAGAAAGCTGTGGTAAATATACATAATGGAGTATTACTCACCCATTAAAAATAATACATTTGAATCACGTCTAATGAGGTGGATAAAACTGGAGCCAATTATACAGAGTGAAGTAAGCCAGAAAGAAAAACACCAATACAGTATACTAACACATATATACGGAATTTAGAAAGATGGTAATGATAACCCTGTATGTGAGACAGCAAAAGGGACACAGATATATAGAACAGTCTTTTGGACTCTGTGGGAGAGGGAGAGGGTGGGATGACTTGGCAGAATGGCATTGAAACATGTATAATATCATATAAGAAATGAATCGCCAGCCCAGGTTTGAAGAATGATACTGGATGCTTGGGGCTGGTGCACTGAGACGACCCAGAGGGATGGTACGGGGAAGGAAGAGGGAGGGGGGTTCAGGATGGGGAACATGTGTACACCTGTGGTGGATTCATGTTGATGTATGGCAAAACGAATACAATATTGTAAAGTAATTAACCTCAAATTAAAATAAATATATTTATATTATAAAAAAGAAATTTTACATATATTCCACCAGTGGACATTTGTTGCTTTCTGTATTACATATCTTCTAGATAGCTGTGGCTCTTCATATGGTTTTCTAATCATAGATCTCACCACAATTAGAATATAAGCAAGACATATATAAACAAACACTGCCAAAAGAGGTCTAGTACTCTGATCAAACTTTTTTTTTTTTTCAAAAACGTTGGATACTTATTGTTCAAATTTCAAAAAAGTATGCATAAAAGACATTAGAGTGACTGGGAATCTGAATTTCAGTTCAGGCCTCTACATTTGTGCAGACTTTAATTTGTAAAGGCAACTCCATCTTACGCTTTTAAAAGATAATTTTTAAGCAAAAAAAAAAAAAGAGTTTTCTATGTTCCCATTAGTTTTTTGGTTTAAAATTTCTCTATCATGTCCAATGTTTTTANCAGGGAGGCCTGGCCTGCTGCGATTCATGGGGTTGCAAAGAGTCGGACACGACTGAGCGACTGAACTGACTGACTGAACTGACTGACTGAACTGACATCATAGGATATTGAAGAGAGGTGGTAGGCTTGAAGGGGACCCAGATAATTTCTTCCATCCCTTCCTCAAAGGCTTTTTTGGGGTGCTCATGTGAAAGTGAAGTGTTAGTTGCTCAGTCGTGTCTGATTCTTTGCAACCCCATGGACTGTAGCCCACCAGGCTCCTTGTCCATGGAATTCTTCAGATGAGAATACAGGAGTGGGTTGCCATTTCCTACTCCAGGAGATCTTCCTGACCCAGGGATTGAACTCAGGTCTCCTGCATTGTAGGCATATTCTTTCCCGTCTGAGCTACCAGGGAGCGGCTTAGAACTTTAGTAGGCAACCCTCATCTGCCATATCTCAAGAGTATCTCCAGCAGGAAGAAGGCAAAACCCCTAGGAAAGAAGTCAGTTTTTAATCAGCTAGAGTTTGTTTGACCCTGCCAAATTAAACAGAGGTTGCAGCTGGGATCCATAAGCTAAATCTGGTCTTTGCACATACTGTGTTTGCCTGATACAGTTGTTCATTTTTTAATTTGTGTCTGGTTTTAATTTTAGAAAGCAATATTTATAAGAAAGATTCATAGGAAAACCTAGACTTTTGGCTTCAGGATACTGTATTTCTGACTTGCAGCAATCAGTTGGAATGGAGTAGTTGATCTTACTTTTAGACAGTGTTTGCCCGCTGCATTTTGTCACAGTCCTCTTGACTCCCTATCGTAATCCGCTGCCTCCCTCATTTACAGTACCTGCTATGGTCCTTTGGAATCTCTGTTGTAAACAGCTGGAGATGAGAAAGGAGGCTGTGGTACAAGGGAACACTTCACGGGAGGAAAAGACATTAAGCTGGTCCTTGAAAACTGAGTAGAAATTTTCTTGGTAGAGAAGAGAGGTAAGGGTGTTCCAGGTAGAACAGACAAATAGAGAAAAAAGCATAGAGTAATGAAGGTTATTGGGAAGGATCAAAGAGAACCTCAAGAAAGGCTAAAGTAATCTTTAACATGACCTTGGATTTCGACATTTCAATCCCAGTCCATGTTCTACCAAATATGGTCTATGTGACCCTGTGCCAGTTATGTAATTTCTTCGAGCCTCAATTATTCTGTATAGTGGACATAATAGTAGCTCTACCATATGGTTGCAACTAGTTCTGGTTCATTCATATTCATTGCCATATAATATTCCTTTGTTCAAATACTCTGCCATTTATTACCCATTCCTGGTTAGTGGACATTTAGATAGTAACTTTCTGGTTTTCAGTCAGTTCAGTTCAGTCGCTCAGTCATGTCCAACTCTTTGCGACCCCATGAATCGCAGCACCCCAGGCCTCCCTGTCCATCACCAACTCCTGGAATTCACTCAGACTCACGTCCATCGAGTCAGTGATGCCATCCAGCCATCTCATCCTTGGTCGACCCTTTCTTCTCCTGCCCCCAATCCCTCCCAGCATCAGAGTCTTTTCCAATGAGTCAACTCTTCGCATGAGGTGGCCAAAGTACTGGAGTTTCAGCTTTAGCATCATTCCTTCCAAAGAAACCCCAGGGTTGATCTCCTTCAGAATGGACTGGTTGGATCTCCTTGCAGTCCAAGGGACTCTCAAGAGTCTTCTCCAACATGGGCTCCTAAAAATAGTGTGGTTTATGAAAATTCTAAAAATTCTAGTACATATATTTTGATGAACATATGCTGTGTTTGTGTTGAGTATATACATATTCTGTTGAGTATATATATACTCAAGAGTGAAGTTAGAGGGTCACAGGCTATGCATACATTTAATTTTAGTAGATACTACCAAATAGTTTTCCGAGGTGATTGGAACCGATTTGTATATGCAGTAGTCTATGAGAGTTCTGGTTGCTCTGTATTTTTTCTAACACTTGGTATTCTTATTTTCGTTTTTGCCATTTGGATGGAGGTATAGCAGTATCTCTTAGTGGTTTCAAAGTACATTTCCTTCATGGCTAAGGAAATCTAACATTTTCTCATATGTTTATTGAATATTTGGATATTCTCTTTTGTGAAATAACTTAGAATTTTTGCACACTTTTAGATTGAGTCAGCTGTGGGTTTTTTTAAAAATCAATTTGTATGATTCTTTATATATTTGGTATAAGGCTTCGTTGGATATATGTATTGCAAATATCCTGCCCTACTCTGCAAATATCTGTCCTACCTGTAAAAATACTTTGCAGAGTATCTTTAATACTCTGTAAAGTATTAATAGTTTTAATAGTATCCTATTGATACTTTTACTCTGTTAATGATGTCTTTTGGTGAACAGAAGCTCTTAATTTTAACATTGTGCAATATTTCATTTTTTTTCTTTACTGATGACCACCCTTTGTGTCTTGTTTATGAAATCATTGCCTGTTCTAAGGTCTTGAGATTTTCTGTTATCTTCTCAAAGATTTATTATTTTTACTGTTTACATTTAGGCCTGTGATTCATCTGCAATTCATTTTTGTTTGTGATGTGAGGTAGGGGTCAACATATACTTTCCTCCATTATATAACCAATTGCCCCAGCACTGTTTATAAAAAAAATCATCCTTTCACCTCTGAAAAGAATATGACAGTATCCCCTTTGTTGCAAGTCAAGTTTTTGTTCATGTATAACTCATATGATGCTCCATTAGTCTTTTTGTCTATGCTTTTTGAAATGCTGCACTATCTTAATTGCTAAAGCTTTATAATAAGTCTTCGTATATGGGGGTTTAAGTCTTCAGGCTTTTTAAAAGTCTTTTTGTTTAAGATTGCCTTCCTTCCTTTTGAGATTTTGTGTTGCCATATGAATTTTAAAACCAGTGAGTCAGTTTCCTATGCCCTGAAATATTAGAAATTGGTGTCCTTGATGTGTATCATGTTAGTATCTGGCAGTCCAAAAGGGCGGGGCTTATGTGAGTTTCCAAATCAGATTGTCTACAAGGGTGATCATCCAGTGTCTTCCCACCTTTCTTCTCTAGCTCCCAGTTATCCAAGTCTGCAGCCCCTGAAGGTCACTTGGGTATAAGCCCCTCCTGCCTGCTAGAATATGTGTTAGCCACTCAGTCGTGTTTGACTCTTTGTGACCCCATGGACTGTAGCCCACCAGGCTTCTGTGTGCATGGGATTCTCCAGGCAAGAATACTGGAGTGGATTGCCATGCCCTTCTCTAGAGGATCTTCCCCACCCAGGGATCAAGCCCTGATCTCCTGCATCATAGGCAGATTCTTTACCATTTGAGCTACAGGGAAGTCTAAGCTCACCAGAATGCCAATGTTTGTATCAGGGTGATCCCTACAGTTGCTCCAAAAGTTTCCACTTCCTGATGGGTACCAGAATAATGTTGGGTTCCTCGAAGGAGAAGACAATCGCCTCTTACCCAGTCACTGCCGCTTTATCTCCTGAGCCTTGTAATAGCCCAGACTATGCTCAGAGCCTCAAAAGTTTCTCTCAGTTTCTTCACCTCTGGGTGTAACCTCTTGCCCATGAACCCACCAAAAGTCTCAAGAAATATTATAGTTCAGTTTCAGGGATTAAGCACTATTCAAGGAGACAGAAAGAGAAAAAAAATCCCTGCTCATCCTTCCTCTTCCGATTCCTCTTTCAGTCCCCAGTTACTCAAATGAAGCTCCAGGTGTATGAGTGAGTGCATAGAGACTCTGGGGCCTGGGCATGAAGACATTTCTCTCCTCACAGTGTCTGAGTCTCAGCACAACAACTCAAAACTGTACATCAATCTCTAAAAGAACATAAACAATTCTTGGCTCATAAAATGCACTCAGTATATAATCCCTGGAAAGAAAGCGTCTTCTGTTACTGAGTTAGACTTCCAATGGTGAGGATAGCACTTAGAATTTGGTGTTTATGATAAGGCAGACAATGGTTTCTGTCGTTTCTTGTTTATTTTTTTTGCCATATCCTTTTCTTTTTCACTTTCCCAATCATTCTCCTCTCTTCTTTCTCTTAATTCTGTACTAACTCCTGTTAGGAATTATAATAGCTTAAATTAATTTACTTGAGTTTTGTAGATAGAAAATGGTGTAATCTGAAAACAATGATATATCTGACTCTGCCTTCCTTATTTCAATGTACTTTCCTTTCTTATTACACTATCTTTCAAATTAAAGTTACATAAGAGGAGTGATCATGAACAACTCCTTTTCATTCCTTATTTCACAGGAAACAATTCCAGTGTTCATTAAGGGTGATCTTGACTGGTAGTTTGATGCAGTGTATTTACTATATATACATATATATTATATGTTAAACTTTTATGCAATATCTAATAAATAGCCTTTTTCATTTTACCAAAACGCTTTTAGCCTGCATTAAGTTTTGAATGTTATCACATGATATTTTGACATATATTGAACTGATCTTTTTTTTTCTCTTTGAAATGTATTATAGCATAGGTTTTAAAAAACCAAAATAGCATTTAAAAATATATGGTTGATGGATACTACAAAACTCCTAGAGGAAAACATAGGCAGAACACTATTTGATATAAACCACAGCCATGTTTTTTGGACCCATCTCCTAAAGTGAAGGAAATAAAAGCAAAAATAAGCAAAAAGAATCTAATTAAACTTAAAACATTTTGCACAGCAAAGGAAACTATCAACAAAATGAAAAAAAAAATCTATTGGATGGGAGAAAACGTTTGCAAATGATATGACTGATAACAGATTGATATCCAACATATATAAATACTCATACAATTCAGAATCAAAACAAACAACCCAATTAAAAAATGGGCAGAAGCAATGAATAGACATTTTTCCAAACAGTAAATGCAAATGGTCAACAAGCACATGAAAAAATGCTCAACATCACTAAAAATGCAAGTCAAAACCATCCCTGGTGAAATATATCGCTTCACACCTGCCAGGATGGCTATCATCAAAAAAAAATTTGGTAAACTGGTCCAGTCACTGTGGAAAACAGTATGGAAGTTTCTTAAAATACTAAAAAATAGAACTATCACATTGCCTAGTAATTCCACTCCTGGGTATGTATCCAAAGAAAACAAAAGCAGTGATTCAAAAAGACACACCCCAATATTCATAGCAGCATTATATACAAATTGCCAAGATATAGAAGCATCCTAAGTATCCATCAACAGATGAATGGATAAAGAAGAGGTGGAATATTAGTCAGCCATAAAAAGGACAAAAATTTGCCATTAGCTGCAACATGGATGAACTTGGAGGGCATTATGCTAAGTGGCATAAGTCAGAGGAAGACAAGTACTGTATGGTATCACTTATATGTGGAATCTAAAAAGTACAACAAACCAGTGAATATGACAAAAAAGAAGCAGGCTCACAGACACAGAGAACAAATTAGTGATTACCAGTAGGGAGAGGGGAGGGGGTGATAGAGGGTTGGGGGAAAAGTACTAACTATTGGGTATAAGACAGACTTAAGGATTATTGTATAACATGAGACAGAGAGCCAATGTTTTGCAATGACTGTAAATGGAAAGTAAACTTTAAAAATTAAATAAAAATTGAAAGAATCTCCACACTGTTCTCCATAGTGGCTTACCAGTTTGCATTCCCACCAACAGTGTAAGAGGGTTCCCCTTCCTCCACACCCTCTCCAGCATTTATTGTTTGTAGACTTTTTGATGCCAGCTATGGCATCACTGACTCGATGGACGTGAGTCTGAGTGAACTCTGGGAGTTGGTGATGGACAGGGAGGCCTGGCGTGCTGCGATTCATGGAGTCGCAAAAAGTCAGACACGACTGAGCGACTGAACTGAACTGATTCTGACCAGTGTAAGATGATACTTCATTGTGGTTTTAATTTGCATCTTACTAATAATGAGTGATGTTGAGCATCTTTTCATGTGTTTATTAGCCATCTGTATGTTTTCTTTGGAGAAATGTCTGTTTAGGTCTTTGGCCCACTTTTTGATTGCGTTGTTTGTTTTTTCTGGTATTGAGCTACATGAGCTGCTGGTATATTTTGGAGATTAATTCTTTGTCAGTTGTTTCAGTTGCTATTATTTTCTCCCTTTCTGAAGGCTGCCTTTTCACCTCACTTATAGTTTCCTTCGTTGTGCAAAAGCTTTTAAGTTTAATTAGGTCCCATTTGTTTAATTTTGCTTTTTCCCCCCATTACTCTGAAAGGTGGGTCATAAAGGATCTTGCTGTGATTTATGTCATAGAGAGTTCTGCCTGTGTTTTCCTCTTAGAGTTTTATAGTTTCTGGTCTTATGTTTAGATCTTTTGTCCATTTTGAGTTTATTTTCCTTAGAAAAGTGGAAATAGAACTGCCATATGACCCAGCAATCCCACTGTTAAAGAATCTGCCTGCAGTGCAACAGACCCAGATTTGACCCTTGGGTCGGGAAGATCCCCTGGAGAAGGAAATGGCTACCCACTGCAGTATTCTTGCCTGGAGAAATCCATGGACAGAGGAGCTTTGTGCGTTATAGTCCATGGAGAGTTGGACATGACTGAGTGACTGACACCTNGAATCTGCCTGCAGTGCAACAGACCCAGATTTGACCCTTGGGTCGGGAAGATCCCCTGGAGAAGGAAATGGCTACCCACTGCAGTATTCTTGCCTGGAGAAATCCATGGACAGAGGAGCTTTGTGCGTTATAGTCCATGGAGAGTTGGACATGACTGAGTGACTGACACCTTCACAAACACATATATGTATCAGAAATTTCACTTTTCAGTTGTTATTTTAATCAGATCTTGATATTAGAGTAATGCTGGTTTTGCAAAATAGGTTGTGAAGTCTTTTTTTTACCCTTTTCTATTTTCTAAAGAAATTCACTTAGTGTAGAAATCAGTTCAGTTCAGTTCAGTCGCTCAGTCGTGTCCGACTCTTTGCGACCCCATGAATTGTAGCACCCCAGGCCTCCCTGTCCATCACCATCTCCCGGAGTTCACTCAGACTCACGTCCATCGAGTCCATGNAGAAGGGGACGACTGAGGATGAGATGGCTGGATGGCATCACGGACTCGATGGACGTGAGTCTGAGTGAACTCCGGGAGATGGTGATGGACAGGGAGGCCTGGCGTGCTGCGATTCATTGCGTTGCAAAGAGTCAGACATGACTGAGCGACTGAACTGAATTGAACCCAGAGATTGAACCTGCATCTCTTAACGTCTCCTCCATTGGCAGATGGGTTCTTCACCACTAGCACCACCTGGGAAGCCCCAAAACCTAATGTTTATTCATAATGACTGTACATTTTAAGTGTAAAACTTTCAACCCATATAAAATTGACACTAAAGAAATGTAATGCTTTCTGCCCAATGACAGCTGAAAGACTGTGTGTGATAGGAGGTGTGCAAGTGGATTTTTATAGAACCATACTTAAAGATAAGTTTTATCTATACTTATTTACCTGTGCTTTTGAATAAACAAATCACAAGTGTGGTTTTACAAAGTTTAAACCATGTCATAGGAAGTTAGCTTCATTGTGCTCTCAGCTATTTATATATGAATCTTTTCTGAGGAATGTGTGTTGATGAATGTAAATGTTTTCTAAACGAGAGGATAAGGGCTCTGCATTTGATCACTAATTAGCAACTAAAAGGTTTATGTACCTAATTACTGATTAGAGACTATGAAGTGGTAATCTTAATAACTCTTAAAAATCATGAATAGATTATCAACTATTAGTGACAGAGCTTTTGGAATATTTTGCTGGTGGGAGGATAAATTGATATAATGAATTTAAAAAATAATTTAGCATTGCCTGATAAAATTGCACATACTTGAGTTGCACCAATTCCATTCCTAAATATATGCTTCATATTTTCTACCTTTTTATATGTGCACCAGAAGAGAAATAATCAAGAATGCTTGTAAAAGAATAGTTTGTAACCCAAAAATAATAATCCAAATAACCATAAATATCAACATCAATATTAGAACAGGTAAATAACTTCAATAAACTATCCCACATCAGAGACAAAATTACTATTTTATAGCTACATTAAACAACATGTATGAATCAAGATTGAACTGACTAAAAATAATGAAGAATATATAATATCATTAAGATATATTCCAAATGAAACAGGATATTTTTAGGGATATAAATGTATGCAGCTAAAGAAAAGCAAAGGAACAATAAAGAAATTCAATATAGTGGCCTCTCTAAGGACGTAAAGGAGATGGGAAAGGATTGAGTACATAAAGAACTTCAGGAAAATGATAATAATCTTTTAATTAAACGGAAGGCTGTGTCCATAGGGAATCACCATATCTTTATTCTTTACATTTATTTTAGAAGTAATCTTTTATATATAATTTTAAAATAATGAGGATAAGATATTTTTATACATGTATTTAATATAGTTATTGTTGGTTTAAATAAAAACTAAAACGCCAAACAAAATTTTAAAAGAGATGGAACAAAGTAGTATTACTTTAGATTCCTGACATTAGCCACTATCATTACCAATTGGTCACCTGTGGTGTGATTAAATTGAGGACTCAGGCTTTGCATCTTATTTTTAGCTTAAGTAAGTGAGTATTAGTTGCTCAGTCGTGGCTGACTCTTCGCAGCCCCATGGACTGTAGCCCACCAGGCTCCTCTGTCCATGAGATTTTCCAGGCAAGGATACTGGGTTGCCACTTCCTCCTCCAGGGGATTTTCCTAACCCAGGGATCAAATCCGGGTCTCCTGCACTGCAGGCAGAATCTTTACCAACTGAGCTACAAGTTAGCATATACTACATTAAAAAAGAAAACTGGTAAGAGCTGTATCATTTTGCCTCTCACAGAAGCCAGTTCTTAGACAAGTTTTTAGTATGCATTTTATTGGAGGTAGATGTTTATGTATGTGTATGTGTTTGTGAGTGTGCATATGTGTGTGCACAGCAAGACACTAAATCCAGGTCAACACTTCATGCATTTGAGATACCCTTTTTTCTTTTCAGGAGCTATTAAGTATGTCTGATTGATTGAATAGAATCAGTTGTAGAAGGATATATCACTATTATTCCATTGAGAATTGTTCATCACAAGGGGAATCAAACTATAAGATTTCAAAAAAGAGTTGTGGAATTTAGACAGTATTAAAATCAGCTTAGACAGTTTTCATCTTCCTGTGTTACATGTCAGATGCCCAAGGTCCACCTCAGTCCTTCTCCAACACCTCATGTCTTGCTACAGCTGCAGGCTTCACCAGTGCTCAGATCTTTAAACGCCATAACATTAATTCCACCTAATACAAAGTTCCACAAAATGTTCCACTAGCAAGTATGTTTGGGAAATACATTGACAAACGTAATAGGTTTCTTAACATAAGAACATTTTAGAGGATGTTAAATCTCTAAACTGCTTTTTTCATTCTCCTCTAAATGGGAGACATTGCCACATTGTTCCTCAAATTCATTTGATTATAATACTTTTTTTTTTTTCTCTTGGAGTATCATCTCATGGGATTTGGGATTTGTATAACAGACTTTGAAAAATATTGTTAAGATTTTTTCTGTTCTATGCTTTACCCTCTCCAAAAAAGAAATAGTATCTGAAGAATTTAGGCTATATCATTAAACTATTAGAATCTATTATGGGGTGGCAGAAACCTGTTGTACCTTTCTTTCCCAGTGATCTGGACCCTAAAATATTAATCTGGCCTCCAGAGTTATTTTTTTAATGAGTCTTTGAACAGCTTCACCTTCCCTTTAATCAGGCCAAAAATTTTGCACTTTAAATATAGAAGCATGTCTCACTGAAGTTTCTCTACAAATATCATGCGACCCACATCCTACTTGGTTGTTTTTAGATTCCTACTCCTCATAAAAGAATAAGACCAAAAGGTGAGAAAAGTCAGGAATGCTCTGAATGAAATGGAATAAGTAAATTATTTAACACTCCATATGGAGTTTTATTTAAGTGTGAATTGGGGAAAAAATAACCTATCACACTATTATTAATGCCTTATGGATTTTCAAAGTTTTCTAAGTAACTTTGAAAAGTCCTTCAAACTTTCCAGTGTCCTTCACAACTGTTTCAAGGTTGTGAATATACAGGATTATTATCTTTGTTTTTATGTGATGATTAGTGATGTGCAAGACACAACAAATTTGGACAACCTACATAGTCACGGGATATAGTGTGACTTTCTTAAAATGAGAGGATTGGATTGTGTTGGTTGCTCCGTCATGCCCAGCTCTTTGCGACCCCATGGACTGCAGCTCAGCAGGCTCCTCTGTCCATGAGATTTTCCCTGCAATGATACTGGAGTGGGTTGCCATTTCCTTCTCCAGGGCATCTTCCCAACCCAGGGATGGAACCCAGGTCTCCAGAACTGCAGGCAGATTCTTTACCACGTGAGCCACAAGAGAAGCAGAGGGTTGGATTAAACAGGTATTAATATAACCATTGAATTCTATCCTGTGATAATGTTCTTTCTACTCACAACTTTCATCTAGTAACATCAGGGAATAATGGTAATGGAATACAACAAAGATCGTATCTCAAGAATAGTCTTGATACTAACCACATTTATTACCTTGATCAATGTCTAAATCAGCCGTTCATCTTTGATTTGAATGTGGTCGCCTGTGCAGACTGACCAGGAGTCCACTGCTTGTTCCCGTTTGCTTGGTCATGGGGTGAGGGGTGTTATAGCCCATTGATCTATAATAGAGGATGGTGGAACCCTGCCTCCTAGGACACAATATGGCATGCAGAAGCTGGATAGATAAAGTAAACAAATAGAAAAATAAGGCAGACGATAGACTGTTTGATTCCATAATTCCTGGTCTATTGATTGGATGAGGTTTATAATTGTGTCAAATTGGAAAGCTATCACTCAACATAACCCCTCTTGTTCCATTTAGCATCAACCCAAGCTTGTGCTGCGAAGCCTTCAGAAAATGGAATTTCGTGGTAATGTTGGCTGCTGGCTAAACTTCAGTTGGCAATTATATTTAATAATGACTCTTGCGACTTCCACATGAGTTGTTTGTACACATGAGCATAGGATAGTTAAGTGTTACGATCAAAGCATCTGCCAGTGTATAGAAAAATGTTAGGGAATGATACCTCTCCATTCTTTATCTTGTGCTGTGCGCTGCTCTGCAGACTGGGAACTAGAAATCTCTGGTATAAAGTATACCTCTTAAAAAGATCAGGGGAACTTTGGCACTGCACAGTTGTAGGGTGGTAGATTCTAATATTTTTCATATGTTAATGTGCTTATTAAGCCTCTGAAATAATTCTTACAGACTCTTCTGGTTATTTCCTTTATGTAAAGCAAGAAGTCATTTTTCAGATTGAGTAAAGTGAGGAAGATTGAAAAACTGGAAATGACAAGTTCAGAATTTCAGTTTAAATATTTCTGACTCCAGCACTTAATGTTGTAAGTGCTAAGGCATATTGTCCCTAAAGAAACTAGCAGCATCACTTAATGTAGAAGAGGACTTTTCTGAAATTCTGAAATAATATTGTTGTGATCTCCCCTGTGCATAGGCTAATTTGAGACAATGATCATCAGGGACAAATGTATCCATTCATAGATATAAAATTTAGGATGCTGGGATTATTTTCTGTCTGTGAGATCTGAGGACACCCCCTTTCAGAACTCAATTGGCCTTTTCATATAACAGGCAGGTTGGAGTAGATGATCTTTAAGATGGTTAAAAACTATTCAAAATTCCATTATAGTTTTCCCTTTCTGCTTAAGAATATAATTTAAAATTTTGTCTAATACATGATTATTTTGTAAAATGGTATCTTACAATAAATAAATGAATGAATATCAGATAGTAAAGAATCTGCCTGCAATGCAGAAGACCTGGGTTCAATTCCTGAGTCAGGAAGATCCTCTGGAGAAGGAAATGGCAACGCACTCCAGCATACTTGCCTGGAGAATCCCATGGACAGAGGTTCCTGGTGGGCTACAGTTCATGAGGTTTCAAAGAAACACAACTGAGTGACTAATACACATAGATAAGTAGATAGATAAAAAAACTTGCACTGACATTAACACTTTCCAACCTAAGTATCATAGATCTACCTTTTACATTTTAAAGTTTTATAAGTACTTCCATAGAACTCAATGATACTCCATACTGTACCACATTTTCTTAGTCATATGTCTATGGAAGGGCCTTTCTATTATTTCCAAGTGTTTTGTTCTATTTTGGAGTATAGCTTATTGTCAGTGTTGAGATAGTTTCAGATAGATAGCAAAAGAACTCAGCCATATATGCATCCATTTCCCCCCAACCCCCTTCCCTTACAGGCTGCATTAAATACTGAGCAGAGTTCTCTGTACTATACAGCAGGACCTTGTTGGTTATCCATTTTAAATATAACAGTGGGTACATGTCAAACCCAAACTCCTTAAATATCCCGTCCCCCCATTCTTTTTCCCTGGCAACCATAAGTTTGCTCTCTAAGTCTGTCTCTTTCTGTTTTGCAAATAAGTTCATTTGTATCATTTATTTTTAGATTATCCATGTAAGGGATGCCATATGTTATTTCTCCTCCATCTGACTTATTTCACCCAGTATGACACGCTCTAAGTCCATCCATGTGGCTGCAAATGGCATGGTTTCATTCTTTTTCATGGCTGAGTAATATTCCATTGTATGTAGGCACCACCTCTTCTTTATCCATTCCTCTGTTGATGGACATTTACATTGCTTTCATGTCTTGGCTTTTGTACATAGTGATGCAGTGAACATTGGAGTGCGTGTATCCTTTCAAACCATGCTTTCCTCTGGGTATATGCCAAGGAGTGGGGTTGCAGAATCATGTAGTAGCTCTCCTTCTAGTTTTATTTAAGGAACCTCTGTACTCTTCTCCATAGTGGCTATACCAATGCACATTCCCATCAATAGTGTTGGAGGGGTCCCTTCTTTCCACGCTCTCTCCAGCATTAATAAATACTGGATTTTCTGATGATAGCCATTTTCACTGGTATGGGGTAATATCTCATAGTTTTGACTTGTATTTCTCTAGTAATTAGTGGGGCTTCCCAGGTAGCTCAGCTGGTAAAGAATCTTCCTGCAGTGCAGGAGATCCCAGTTTGATCCCTGGGTCTGGAAGTTCCCCTGGAGAGAGGATAGGCTACCCACTCTAGTATTCTTGGGCTTTCCTGGTGGCTTAAACGGTAAAGAATCCTCCTGCAATGCAAGAGACCTGAGTTCAGCTGCTGGGTTGGGGACGATCCGCTGAAAGAGTGCAGGGCAGCTCACTCCAGTAGTCTTGCCTGGAGAATCCCTGTGGACAGAGGATGAAAGGTGAAAGTGAAGTCACTCAGTCGTGTCCAGCTCTTTGCGACCCCATGGACTGTGTAGCCTACCAGGCTCCTCTGTCCGTGGGATTTTCCAGGCAATAGTACTGGAGTGGATTGCCATTTCCTTCTCAAGGGGATCTTCCCAANGTCTTGCCTGGAGAATCCCTGTGGACAGAGGATGAAAGGTGAAAGTGAAGTCACTCAGTCGTGTCCAACTCTTTGCGACCCCATGGACTGTGTAGCCTACCAGGCTCCTCTGTCCGTGGGATTTTCCAGGCAATAGTACTGGAGTGGATTGCCATTTCCTTCTCAAGGGGATCTTCCCAAACCAGGGATTGAAGCCGGGTCTCCCGCATTGCAGACAGACACGTTACTGTCTGAGCCACCAGGGAAGCCACATCTTTTCATGTGTTTGTTGGCCATCTGAATGTATTTGGAGAAATATCTATTTAGGTCTTCTGCCCGTTTATTATTTGGGTTGTTTGTTTTGATTATATTAAGCTTCATGAGCTGTTTGTAGATTTTGGAGACTAATCCCTTGTCAGTCACATCATTTGCAAATATTTTCTCCTAATCTGTGGGTTTTCTTTTCATTTGTTTTATTTGTATCCTTTGCTGTGCAAAAGCTTTTGGGTTTTTTTTTTTTTCTTTATCTGTATCATTTTGCTTTTAAAATTAAGGTTAAAAGATATATGCTATATTTAAATTTAAGTCTGAATTTGGAAATAAGGAGTTCATGATCTGGGCCACAGTCAGCTCCTGGTCTTGTTTTTGTTGACTGTATAGAGCTTCTCCATCTTTGGCTGCAAAGAATATAATCAATCTGATTTCGGTGTTGACCATCTGGTGATGTCCATGTGTAGAGTCTTCTCTTGTGTTGCTGGAAGAGGGTGTTTGCTATGACCAGTGCATTTTCTTGGCAAAACTCTATTAGTCTTTGCCCTGCTTCGTTCCGCATTCCAAGGCCAAATTTGCCTGTTACTCCAGGTGTTTCTTGACTTCCTACTTTAGCATTCCAGTCCCCTATAATGAAAAGGACATCTTTTTGGGGGGTTAGTTCTACAAGGTCTTGTAGGTCTTCATAAAACCATTCAGCTTCAGCTTCTTCAGCATTACTGGTTGGGGCATAGACTTGGATAACTGTGATATTGAATGGTTTGCCTTGGAAACGAACAGAGATCATTCTGTCGTTTTTGAGATTGCATCCAAGTACTGCATTTCGGTAGAATTGTAGAATTGGTAACATTTATTTGGCTCTGAGCTCTTTTTTTATAGATGATTCTTTGAAAAAATTTCTAATTTCTTATATGACAGTGTATTCAACCATCAACATTTTGGATAAATATTGATAATTTACATTTCCCCAGAGAATAATTTTCTCTTACATCCCTCCCTTTAATGCTTTATGTTTATTTTGCTTTCCTTTCTTTTACTAATTAGATTTACTAGAGATTTTTCTTGTAACTGCTTTTGTTGCTGTTTTTTCCCGGCAAAGAAACAGAACTTGAACCAATTTACAGATTCTCTGTTTTCCAATTCAATTAACTTTAACCTTCTTTTAGTTTGCCTAAGTTAGATTTCTAATTTCTTACACTGAATACTTAATTGGAGTTTATTTTATCTTGTTTAACATAGAAAACATTTAAGGCCACTGATTTGCCTCCGAGCATAGCTTTGACAATATTCCATAAATTTCAAATGAATGTAGTATTGTCTAAAACTATGTTTTAGCTTTTGGTTTGCCCCAAAATTTATTTAGGAGAATTGTTTTGTTTCCTTATTGTCCAAGATTCTTTCTTTTAAGTTTTTGTTATCTTTATGGTTAGGATGATCTTTATACTGTTGTCTCTTTCAGCAGAAAGTCTTCTGATCTGTCCTTGGGGAATAATAACTCATCAGGAAAGAATGGAAACTATCTTTCCATCCTCATCCCTCTTCAAGTAAAAAGGCTTTTTGTGGGTATTTCTAAAGAGTGACCCTTCATCATAGACAAACAAGCCCTATTGTAAATGAAAGGAACATGATGCGTCTTTAATTTCAAAGGAGGGTTTGGGGATGTGTGATAATGGATGAGAAAAACTAAAGCGCTCCAGTTTGAAGTGTGGTCTCCAAGTCCTGGGAATAGAGACTGGTTTAAGGATGAGAAGATGATGGAACCAACTTTTGCAAAACGTCTCTGAAGTATAGGACCTTGGAGGAAAGTGGCTGTGGGTGAAGACAGGTACAGGTACCAAGAGCTGCAGTACTGGGGCCCAAGTAAGTGGAGTGAGCTTCACGTGGAAGAAGTGGGTTTGCTCACAAAACTGCCCCCTTTTGAAAGACAACATTGTGGCATGGCTTGGGATGCTGGGACCAGCAGTTCTGGACAGACAGAGGAAGACCCAGACTGGCAAAATTTTTCTGTGAAGCAAGGAGCAGCTGCAGTGAAGGCAGCAGCGGGCTTAAAGAAGCTAGAATTCTTCTCAGCTTGAGAATTAAAGCCTGCCTGTTTTCCTTCTTAAACTGCCTAAAATGAACCCCTTAGATGAGTGTAAGGGACCCATGGTGGATAAATGTCTAAAAATGGAATCCATAACTTCACACCAGTCTGGAATGTGGGGACTCAAACCAGTTCTAATTAACTTAAGAAATAAATACAATGTAGTATTATTTGCGTCCTTCCTGGCTGGAGACATTTATACATGTGGTGTTACTTTTGAATTTTATTTTCCAGTGACTGAAGCATATGCTTTGCATAATTTTCATTTTTGGAACTTGTTCCTGTGTTTTTTGCAAATTTTTGTATATGTTTTCATAAATTCTAAACATTTTCACTAATTTGTTCCTGATTACAAAGTAGTTCATATAGATCAACAGAAAAAATTAAAGATAAAAGCATAAAGAGGAAATTGAATCTTTTAAAATATGATTTTACTGTCTAATGTATTATTTAGGTACATATATATGATGCCCAGCATTGGACATTTACGTTGTTTTCAGCATTTTCCTTTCATAATTAATATTGGGATAAACTATGCATTCTTAATTATTTATTTAAAATAAATCCTAGAAGGAAAATTTTTGAGTCAAAGCTTATATCCGTTTTTAAGCTTTGTTATGTATTCCCAAACCAGTCAATCCTAAAGAAAATCAATCCTGAATATTCATTGGAAGGCCTGATGCTGAAGCTGAAGCTCCAATACTTTGGCCTCCTGATGTGAAGAGCTGATTCATTAGAAAAGACCCTGATGCTGGGAAAGATTGAAGGCGAGAGGAGAAGGGGATGACAGAGGATGAGATGGTTGGATGGCATCCCTGACTCAATGGACATGAGTTTGAGCCAGCTCCGGGAGATGGTGAAGGACAGGAAAGCCTGGCGTGCTGCAGTCCATGGGGTGGCACAGAGTTGGACACGACTGAGGGACTGAACAACGGCAACAGATAGATTCCTAAACTGCTTTTCAGAAAGTTGCATGAAGTGTCTCACCGCAGCGTTTAAGAGTGCCTGTTTTCTGCACCCCTCTTCAACGTTCGGTCTTGTCATTTCTTAAGCGCCACTACCTGAAGCAGGTTGCCCTTAGCTGTCGTCTGGATGACTTAGAACAGTCTCTGAGTGGTCCCTACTCTAATCAATTCTCCCTGCTCTACCCAGACTGATTCTTCTGATATCCCTTCTTATGTTCCCTACCCCACAGAATGAGACCTAAGTGTCCTCATCGTTCTTCATGTCCCTCTGGGGACTTCCTTAATCATCTTGTCCCCGCCTTCTATGTGCCAGACATACTGAACAGTGTTCTGTTTTTAGAGTCATTTATGTTCTCTCTCCCTCTNTCTTATGTTCCCTACCCCACAGAGTGAGACCTAAGTGTCCTCATCGTTCTTCATGTCCCTCTGGGGACTTCCTTAATCATCTTGTCACCGCCTTCTATGTGCCAGACATACTGAACAGTGTTCTGTTTTTAGAGTCATTTATGTTCTCTCTCCCTCTCTGCCTTTATCTCTTCCTTCCTCCTGGCGTCCAGTCTCTGCATATACTACTTCCTCAGGTTGGAACATTCCTTCCCTTGTTCCTCTGGCTCACTGCCTCTCTTCCATCAGAGCATTTGGGCTTCTTCGTAGCTGAGGTGTTCAGACCGGTGTTTGGCATTAGGCACTGCTGCCTCCTAGGGGACTCCCATGCACTCTGAACTAACCAGGCTGCTAACTGGGGAGTGTTTGGGGAAGTTAAGCTCTGATGGAATATTTAGGGAGTCTGACATCCCTGTCCAAGTTATTTCTTTCTTCAGATATTGCTGCTGCTTCCTTCTTTCTCCTCTCTTCTTCTGGAACTTCAAAACCCTGTTGAACTTTCTCGGGAATCCTTGGAGTCTCTTGTGTGAGTGAAGTCGCTCACTCGTGTCCGACTCTTTGCGACCCTGTTGACTGCAGCCCACCAGGCTCCTCCGTCCATGGGATTCTCCAGGCAAGAATACTGGAGTGGGTTGCCATTTCCTTCTCNCTTGTGTGAGTGAAGTCGCTCACTCGTGTCCGACTCTTTGCGACCCTGTTGACTGCAGCCCACCAGGCTCCTCCGTCCATGGGATTCTCCAGGCAAGAATACTGGAGTGGGTTGCCATTTCCTTCTCCAGGGGATCTTCCCAAGCCAAGGACTTAACCCGGGTCTCCTGCTTTGCAGGCAGACGCTTTATCCTCTGAGTCACCAGAAGCCCTTGGAATCTCTTACTTTTGTGCTTTTGTGTTTTCCATCTCTGTTTCTCTGAGCTGCATTTCACAGTTTCTTTTCTCTCATCTTCCACTTTGCCAAGTCTCTCTTTAGCTATGGACAGTTTACTATTAAACCCTTTATTGAAATTGCATTTTAAAACTATGTAATTTCTATTTGGTTCTCTTTCAGCTCTGCCATAGTATTTTAAAAATACAGTTCTCAGGTCTCTGCTAAAATTTTTAAGCCTGTGTTGTGCCTCTAAAACACAGTAAGCCTAACTATTTTATAATTTTAATATGATAATTCTAATAGTTAAGTATTTGTGCATCTCATAGTTAGGGCTTGGTACCTCTGGTCTTCCTGCTCCTTTTAACTTATGGAGTATGGTGTCTGAATTTCTAGCTGCTGGTTTCTGAGTAGGTCTGGTTATCTTTCACCATGTGCTGGTCATTGCTTTTGAAAAGTTATTTACAATATTAATTATGAGACCTAACATAAGGACACGTCTATCCTGAGAGCTTTTTCATTTATTTTTGCTGGGTACCTAAAGGTATTTCTAGTCTAGGATTCCCTTCATCGAAGTCTTGAATTTTCTCTCACTGCCNGAAAAGTTATTTACAATATTAATTATGAGACCTAACATAAGGACACGTCTATCCTGAGAGCTTTTTCATTTATTTTTGCTGGGTACCTAAAGGTATTTCTAGTCTAGGATTCCCTTCATCGAAGTCTTGAATTTTCTCTCACTGCCCAGATGTGGTAAAACTGGGCTATGGGTCACTACAAGGCTTCCTGCTGGTTCATCTTATTCTGAGGCTGAGGTTCTTTGGGTTCCCAGCTTAAACAGGGGATTTTTTTTTAATACACAGTATTTTTAGTGTGTTCCAGGCTTTGACTTTCATCTTCTTGAGCCTGGAAACCTGCCAGACTCAGTATCCAACTGTTTTTTTCTTATCAGCAAATGCTTTCAGGACGAAGGCAGCTTTAACCACTGGGTTTCCGTTTCTGAGTTCTTATCCTTTCCTAGATTTGAACCCAGCAATTCCTTACTAACATGTTTATTCTTTGGTGCTTTAAGTTTTTTTTCTTTTCCGGCTTTTTTAGTTGTCCTCAGTGAGTGGATTGGTCCTAATTACATCTTTCATAAGAGAACTGGAAATCTTTACTCCTTGTTTTGCTTGGACTTCAGAATGCCGATGGCACCCCACTCCAGCACTCTTGCCTGGAAAAATCCCATGGGTGGAGGAGCCTGGTGGGCTGCAGTCCATGGGGTCGCTAAGAGTCGGACACGGCTGAGCAACGTCACTTTCACTTTTCACTTTGATGCATTGGAGAAGGAAATGGCAACCCACTCCAATGTTCTTGCCTGGAGAATCCCAGGGACAGTGGAGCCTCGTGGGGTGCCGTCTATGGGGTCGCACAGAGTCGGACACAACTGAAGCGACTTAGCAGCAGCAGCAGCAGGGATGCCGAAGGACGGAACTTGAATTTAGCTCTCAGTTGTGGTTCAGATATGAAAAGATCTTTCTAGACTATAGAGCAGGACTCCTGGACTGAAAGAAGCCAAACCAAAAGAGGAGACCAAAGCCCCTTTTCAGCTCCTTCAATAAATGGTAAGAGGATGTGCACACTGCTTTCTTTAGCCATCATTTATCTCAATCAATTCTCCTGACCAGAGGCGGACTGCATTCTTAACTCCACTACCTGGTTCTCAGAGTCTCTGACAGAGCTCAGACATGACAGCCTGCAACTCCCAGAATGCATTTCTACTAGGGTCCTCTGACCCTTCCCACAGCTCTTAACCTGTAGGACATACATTTCCCAGGATGCAATGTGCCTCTGTTGGTTCCCGGCATCCCAATCTCACTTCTTTCCTGATTGTGTTCTGACCATCTCTGGCTGAATGTAGAACACGATGGAGCAAGAGGAGAGGAAATGATGAGAAGAGCTCTAGCTGCCTATTTTTCTGGTTGCTCCAGACCTTGAGTCTCTCATCCAGGGTCAGGCAGATCACGGGATTTGTGGCAGGCTTGCTCTGGTTCTGACTTCGTGTCATGGGTGATATTATAGGTTAAATAATCTACGCCCCGCTCAGAGTTGTTCATGTACTGATTTCTGGGACCCGTGAATATATTACCAATGGCAAAAGGGACTTGCTATTATGATTAAGTTAGTGATGCTGAGATAAGGAAAGGTTGAAGGCAGGAGGAGAAGGGGATAACAGAGGATGAGATGGTTGGATGGCATCACCGACTTGATGGACATGAGTTTGAGCAAGCTCCAGGAGTTGGTGATGTACAGGGAGGCCTGGCGTGCTGNGTGTGTGCTAGGTCAGTTCAGTTGTGTCTGACTCTTTGTGATCCCAAGTACTGCAGCCCCCCAGGCTCCTCTGTCCATGGGATTCTCTTGGCAAGAATACTGGAGTGGGTTGCCATTTCCTTCTCCAAGCGATCTTCCTGATCCAGGGATGAAACCTGTGTCTCTTACATCTCCTGCGTTGGCAAACGGATTGTTTACCACTAACACCACCTGGGAAGCCATGTCTCATGTCAACAGTTTGATTCAGAATTTTTGTACACAGGCCACCCTTAGTAAAATATGTATTAAGGAGGAGAAGTGCTAGAGAGATATTATCAGACATGGTTCTTCAGCGTCCAGGTTAGTCTACTGACTAAGACCAACATATCCACAGATCCTCTATTGCAAAACTGGTGATGAAGAATATGAATAAGGATTCTAGCACAGTGCCGTGGAAAACCTCAGGGGAAAAAATAAAAGAATCCCCACTGAAGGAAGATGAGACTGTGTCTTGAGAAAGGTAGAAGTTGAAATGGGCCATGAAAGTATGCAGAAATTTGATGTGAAAGATAAAGCTATTGCAAGTAACTTCATAATTTGAACCAAGGGTAGGCAGTCAAAGTGTTAGTAATGACCGTGGGCAGAAGACCGGCTTTAAAAGAGGTAGAAATATAACAAATGAGGCTACAGTAAACAGTTTTGAATGCCTGACTAAGAATTTGCATTTAATTCTGAACCTGCTGGGAAGGCCATCAAGAAATTCTCCATATTTTTTTAATTTGCTTCTTAAGGCATAGAAGAAGCATCATCAAGTTCTTTGTAAACAAAGGAATAATAGCAGCATGTTCAGTGTAGATTAGAGGAAGGGGTAACACCTAAAAGGTTGTTGACTAGTCCATTGAGGAATATAAATAAAAGATGCAAAGATCTAATGCAAGAGTAGAATAGCATTAAATATTCACATAAAACTTGAATGAATACAAATTTGCAGAAAGCCTTTAGATGTAGCCCCATCTTCCTTTCTCTTCTATTATTGCATTATTGGTGAGCATAGATCATAGATTATTAAAGAAAACCAGACCTTGAATAGTGGTGGCATCAGAAATATCACCTCTTGTCCCTTATACGAGAGGAAGAACTGGGAGAAGATGCTTTAATTTTGGAGCTTATAAAAACTTAATGCAGAAGAAACTTTGTTCTTCTCTGGGTCAGGATAGATACCAGACATGCCTTTCCTTACTTCCATGGCAAAGTAAATGAATTTTTCTCCATAAAGACTCCTAGTCAGTTGCTATCCAAAGGATGGTCCATGAACAAACAGCATCATTTCTACGTAGGAGTTGTTAGAACTACAGAATCTCAGGCTTTACCTACTTAATCAGTGTTTGCATTTTAGCAAGATTTCCAAGTGACTTCTGTGCATACTAAATTTGAGAAGCACTAGCTTATTTATTTATTTTTTTAGCTAAAAGTTCTCTTTTCTGTATTGCTTCAGGATTTAGGGCTCATGCATATGGAAAAATCAGGGTTGGGTGATGGCGAGGAATCCTAGTAACCATAACCCAGTCAAGTTCTCCTTTCAATACAGAACCATGTTAGCCTTTAAGGCACTGTCTGACACAGAAGGCTTTGTCAACCACAGCTACTGTTATGTTTGTTGTGGCTGTTTTTGCCTATTATTATTTTCAATTGCTTTTCATGTCTGAAATATTATCTTAATTGCTTTAACTTTCCAATCACAGGGAAGCTTAAGAAACACTTCATGGAGCTAAACTGGCAGGAAGACCTACCAGTTCACCCTGCTCCATACAGAGATAGTAAATACTGAGTTTTGCATTGAAATCCAATAAAGAAATGATCTTTAAAGTACAATATCTGACATTTTGCTTGATTTTGATTGATTTCCTATTCTCTTACATCATACAATTTGAATTTGAAAATGGTAATAACAAAAAACTCAGTTACTTCTGATGTGGGACAAATTCTGGGTCATGACCTGATGATATCCTCACTAAGGTGCCACTAGGTAATCAAGTCTGACCCATCCTAGGCCAATTATTTGAGGCTGCTCGAGGTCTAGAAATGATTTGGCAGCAGAACATTTGTGTCTGGCAGTCCATCTTAAAGAGCAGGGTGAAGAATAAGGTGCAATTAAGGAGTCAGAGCAATCACTCAGAGTGTCTTGGGAACACTTTCATTGCTGAATTTGAAAAACTCTGGCTGACAAGTGAGTTTCTCTCTCTCTCCCTCTTGAAAGATCCCTGTAACTTTAATTGACTGTACTCAGTTGCACCTTTGCACTTACGTGCAGGCCTCTGCATGGAGTAGAGTCCATTCTGATTATGGACTGATAGACTTCTAATCATGGTCACTGAGTCAGTCATGAAAAGAATGTTTGCATTCTTATTCTCATTCTAAATGGTAGTACAGTTGACCCTTGAAAAACACAGATGTTAGGGGCCCACCCATCAACACAGTTGAAAATCCCCTTCTAATTTATAGTCAGCTCTCCATATCCACAGTTCTGCATCCTCAGTTCCACATTCATGGATTCAGCCAACCATGGATCATGTAGTACTGTAGTATTTCCTGTTGAAAAAAAAATCCATCTACAAATGGGCCTGTTCGGTTCAAACCATGTTGTTTAAAGGTCAGTTGTACTATGTAGCTGTTGCTGTGTTGAATCAATGGAGACAGAATATAGATAACTACCTGAGAACATTTAACAGTCCAATTGTCAAAGGTAAAGTATCAGGAAAATCATAAATCACTTTAATTTTCCACTAGGAAAAAAAATGTCACCATTAATAATTCAGTTAATGCTTCTAAATGTTTTCATCAGCCTCCACTGTTTAATATTTTGGTACAGGTTCGTATTTTTGGCATATTAATATCCTTATAAAATGAAATATTTACTTAGTAGATAACAAAATAAATATGCAAACTATAAAATGAGGAAAAAGCTTAAGTGCCATGTTATTTAGTTAGATATGTAAGAGTTGTGAGAATCTGTTCAGCTATTTCATAAATGTTTTTCAGTTCAGTTCAGTTCAGTCACTCAGTTGTGTCCGACTCTTTGTGACCCCATGAATCGCAGCACGCCAGGCCTCCCTGTTCATCACCTTCTCTCGTAGTTCACTCAGAATCACATCCATCGAGTCCGTGATGCCATCCAGCCATCTCATCCTCTGTCGTCCCCTTCTCCTTCTGCCCCCAATCCCTCCCAGCATCAGACTCTTTTCCAATGAGTCAACTCTTCGCGTGAGGTGGCCAAAGTACTGGAGTTTCAGCTTTAGCATCATTCCTTCCAGAGAAATCCCAGGGTTGATCTCCTTCAGAATGGACTGGTTGGACCTCCTTGCAGTCCAANAGGCAAGCCCTGTGTCAGATGCAGGATGATCGCTTACCCTGTCAGTCATCAGCTGTGAAATTTGACGGAAGACACAGCACTCGTGACTTCCCCACCTCTGCCCCTGAGATGTCCATGCTTGTTTGAAGTGATGACGCCTACATGGGCTAGAAACACTTGCAGGTATGAACCAGCCACACCCATAGGCTTAAGAAAGACCCTGCAGGGGCCTCTGTATGAGGACTTGCTTTTGTCCAGTCAAAACTTATGCCTTTTCACACTCCATTGAGCTTCACTGATGGGGCTGAAGTGACCGTCTATATAACCTGAAGCCTAGGACAGACTTGAATGTGTGTCCCTGAGGTTCAAACACTGTCTATGTTAGGGACCTGCCCACCTTTTCATGATCTTGCTTTGGTTTCTCCCTTCTTATCCTAAGTGGTTTCATTCAGTTTCATAGTCAGAGTCTGATGCTCCCAAATATAATTTTTTCCCTATACTTGAACTTAGGTTCATTCTCACAGACCCCCCTTCTCAGGCTGTGATAGAAAACCTAATCTTGCCAATTCTAGGTGATTCCTGTTTAGAACCTATGTCCCTTTAGGTTTAATCCTCAGTTTCTGGTTCCCTTTTTCTCTTCCTTCCTCTTGTCCAGGGGGAACTTAAGCTGAGGAATTTGTGTGTCATGGCTCACTGGTAAAGCATCTGCCTGCAGTGCGGGAGACCTGGGTTTGATCCCTGGGCCGGGAAGATCCCCTGGCAGTGGCAACCCGCTGCAGTACTCTTGCCTGGGAAATCCCGTGGACGGAGGAGCCTGGTTGGCTACAGTCCACGGGGTCACAAAGAGTCAGAATCGACTGAGTGATTTCAGTTTCCATTTATACACATGATGGTGTCAGGAAAGAACCCTGAGCCTCCATGGACGCTCTTCCCTGGGCACCCACCACTGGTACCATTTCTCCCTTCTCTCGGTGAGGCCGATCCTGAGGGCCGCTTGGGAGCTGGGAGGGGTCTCCTGCTGACCAAGCGTCCACTTGACTCTGACCAAGGTGACTGCCCCGGGTGGCCCACCTCCTGGTTCTGCTATGGGGTCTGCTCTCCTCAGTCCTCACCATCCTCTTAACCAGCGCAGGACTCTCCAGAGACGTGTTCCACACGGCTCCTCACACCACTACTTGGGAGCATGGAAAGTTCAGCCTTCTCTTTGTCCTGTGGGAGGAAAGTGACAGCCAGTGGTGTGGACAGGCTGACTCAGATCCTCTCTGCTGACCCCATCACACGGCCTTTTCTGCTCTCCTGTGGCCATCCTAGGAGGGTTGTGGGGGCATTCTTCAGGACTGTCTCCTCCAACACCCAGGAAGAATGTTCTGGGCACCAGGCCTTCTGTTCCCAAGCCTCCAAGCCCGTGCAAGATTTGATTACCCCTGCACTCGTCTACCCAAGTGAGGGCAAAGAGCTGAAGGCTACTCCAGCAGCTCAGTTTCCTTGTTTTCCTCTTCCATTCCCTTCCAAAACATTTTCCCCAGACCCATAAGAGAAAAGCACCTTATTCTTTCTTATTCGTTGGTTTCCAAAATGTAGCCGGCTAGGACTCAAGTGACACGCCTGGTGAAGCCTGTTCTTGTGAACAAAGGTGCATGGGAGCACAGCCTTTGTCTACTTGCTATGAGCTGCCTGCACAAAGTGAGGCTGAGTCACTGAGTTGAGGTCGTTGGCCCTTTACAAAACATTTGCTAACCTCTGTTCTAGGCTCTGAATCCTCTCAGCCTGGCACCAGATGTTTAAAGCTAAACTCTTTGAATCCAAAGAAATCTACCCTTCCCCAACTCCCATCCTACTGCTTGGTTCTTGCTACTTAAGAATCGTGACTTTAAGACTCTTGGAACTCAAAGCCAAGAATGGAACAGTTCTCTTAGGGTTCCTTTGTGTGATCCCTTCCTTAGCACAGTCAGTGTGGTCTCGTTCTAATGATGAGAAGGGAAAATGCCTCAATTAATATTTCAAAAGGCCCCATGGCACTTTGTCTCTGTCTTGCTGCTGGTGCTTCTGTGACTTCATCCCTGGGTAGACATGTGGCTGGGCCTGGCATCGTGTGTCCTTTGAAGGAAGTGATTTCCCCAGAAGAATCAGAGACTCTCAGTCCTACTGAGCTGTTCCAGACAGGTTCCCCAAGTGCAAGAATCATGGAATGTCTGAGCAAGAAAAGATGACAATGTCTACCATTTTCTTTATGCCCACCCCTCCTCCCCCTGCTTTAACAGTGAAGCTGTGAGACACGGAGAGTGTAACGAGGAGAAATGAGGGTGGCCTCATCAAGAACCCACAAGCACAAACTGTAAGCCTGGTCTCCAGTCTGATGACCCGACTCTGAGCCGAGAGAGACCCTAAGAACAGCAAGGCTCTGCGCATCCCGTGGAGCTTGGCGGAGCCTGGCCTCTCTAACCTGATGGTTCCACTCCTGTGTCCGCCAGGGGGGTCACCAAAACAGCACAAATCCACCCAACAGGACAGGGCCAGCGATGACCTGGCACCCCACATCTCTGGATTCTGTGCTCCTGCGAAGATTTCTTTGTTTTTCTTCACTCTTTTCTCAGTCTCCGGTTTTAGGGAAGGGAAAAGGTGAAAGTCACAGCTGGACTCCACAGCGACCACTGGCATGGAGGGTCCACGTGAAGGAATATCGATTCCAAGTGACTGCTGCCAACTGTCACACACACCCCCCCACCCCAGCCAGCCTTCTCTTTCTCTTGGAAATTGATTCTGGATAACAATTACTGCTGACAACAGTGCAGAGGATGTTAGCTAAAGGAATACAATGGGTTAGTAACAGCTAATATTATTAGCACTCACCGTTTCCAGGGCAGATCTGAACACAGCATGTCCCTGGCTAAATTGAGTGCCTCCCCATTGTCCTTGGGATCCAGCTGTGACTCCCTCACAGAAAGTCCTTGCCAAGCTTTCCCCCCTCATCTTTAGTTATGTCCCTTCCAAACTGTCTGTTTCAACCAAGCTTCAGCTTATTAACTCGTGCTCCGGAAGTTAAAATTCACCATGCTCTACAAGACCATGTGTCCAGGGGCAAGCGGAGAAATGTCACCCAGGTCATATTTGCTAAGGAGCAGAGTTTAGGGATGGAGAAGGAAATGGCAACCCACTCCAGTACTCTTGCCTAGAAAATCCTATGGACTGAGGAGCCTGGTGCAGGCTACTGTCCATGGGGTCGCAAAGAGTCGGACACGACTGAGCGGTTTCACTCACTCAGCTTATTAAGCTTAAAAATAATCTAAAATGTATTTCATTTTCTTTAACCAAGGAACGTTTGGACAGAGCATTTTATCTGTCTAGGAAATGGCTTCTACCTCCCCAAACTTCCAGCACATTGATCCACACCCCAGACTCCTGTTTTCCTGATTAATGCCTTCTCATCGTTCAGACTGTAGTATCGTCATCATCTCCTCCAGGAACACGTCCCTGACTCCTGGGTGCCATGATCCCACAGCACCCTATACTTCTAGGACATGCTCCTTACCATACTACATCATACTATAATTGTCTGTTTACTTCTTTATGAGCTGCCTTAGATCAAAGCTTTGCCCAGGTGCCTGGCACTTAGAAGGGATTCAGTAAAATATTTGTGG
This sequence comes from Oreotragus oreotragus, assembly GCA_006410675.1. Classification (NCBI taxonomy): domain Eukaryota; kingdom Metazoa; phylum Chordata; class Mammalia; order Artiodactyla; family Bovidae; genus Oreotragus; species Oreotragus oreotragus. The sequence goes on from SJYX01001462.1 coordinate 1,300,269, forward strand.
AATATATGAACAAGCACATGTGTGAAGTAGGTTTTGCTCACCTTGTCTGCAGGGGACTAATAGTGGAAACAGTGTCAGACTTTATTTTTTGGGGGACTCCAAAATCACTGTGGATGGTGATTGCAGCCATGAAATTAAAAGACACTTACTTCTTGGAAGGAAAGTTATGACCAACCTAGATAGCATATTCAAAAGCAAAGACATTACTTTGCCAACAAAGGTCCATCTAGTCAAGGCTGTGGCTGAAACTCCAGTACTTTGGCCACCTCATGATAAGAGTTGACTCATTGGAAAAGACTCTGATGCTGGGAAGGATTGGGGGCAGGAGGAGAAGGGGATGACAGAGGATGAGATGGCTGGATGGCATCACTGACTCTATCGACGTGAGTCTGAGTGAACTCCGGGAGATGGTGATGGACAGGGAGGCCTGGCGTGCTGCGGTTCATGGGGTCACAAAGAGTCGGACATGACTGAGTGACTGAACTGAACTGAATGTGGCTTTTGCAAAGTCAGCCACATAACAGGGAATGGAGTAGAGATTCAAGTGTAGGCTAACCCAATCCAAGCCTGGTGCTCTGTGCAGTGTCTTGTAAGGCCTCACTCAAATCTGGCTGATCAGAAGGGTATGAGGAAGCTTGTCCTTCAGATAGATTATCATCACCTACAAAAATAACTAGAAAAGAGTCTGGACGACAATACACTGACAGGACATCCTGATTATCACTGCGGAGATGGAGAGTGGGGGAAGACTGTGGATATTGTTCAAAGGGGACTTTATTTTAACAAAGATAATGTATTCATGAGTTACTTCTATAGTTAACAAATTAATTTTAAAAAATGAGCACTACCAAAAGATTTTCTGGAACACATTCTCCAGCTGATGAATTTTTCCATTAAAGGATTTGGAAATTAGCATTGATATTTTCCTTTACTGCTTATTCAAAAAAAAGAGAAATTAACCAAAATACTTTGGGCTCCAATTTTTAAAAAAATGCTTACCATTACACTCAGTGCAAAAACTAATTGAATGCATAAAATGGACTGCAACAAGTGAAGTGTGACACTGACTAGACGACCTAGTTTGTTGGTTTCTTGCGATTTATGACTCTTCGTCACAGACGATTTGTCTTTGATGCTCTTTCTCTTTTTGTGTTTATTTCTAGTCATAAAACATCTGGTCTGTATAATTAAGGGGCGCTGAGAAAATATAATTAGCTAAACATGCAGGAATTAGGTGGCAAATCTTTATGACAGAGAGGTAGACCCAGACTATAGTCTTTCTTTCACTGGCTCTGAAGGGATTCTGACTATGAGTTACTCCATCCCCTGAAGGCATTCTACTATAGCTCTTTCTGGTGGTTTATCTGTTTAAAACCCATCTGCACAACCTGCTTTTTCGCCCTCCAATCCCATTCCCAACTCTGAATGCATATGTAAAAATCCATGCTCGTTGGCTTAGGAATGCCTCCAGAAGGTATACGTGAGCATGGTAAGGTCTAGTTCAAAAGGCATTAAGAAGAACACCACAGTTAGAACTTAAATAACAATAGCAGCAGCTCCTACATGACCACAAAAATCACAGCCGGTGTACCCCATGCCTTCCTTTAGAAAGGACTGGGCGGTCTGTGAATACACATGTCCAGACTTTGGTGCCTTTGGACAAGCCTTGGATGACACAGTTGAGTATCTGTATGTGGGACAGACCGATTGCACGCCATGGGACGTAATGGTATCATCATTACGGGTTACAGTAGAGAAAGGTTTGTTGCAAGGATATAGACAGTTTCAAACATGAAGTCCTATGTGGAGTCTGAAGAATAGAGTACTTCTGAGTAATTACCCCATGGACACGTTCTGTCGAGTGGTGAATAAAACCTATCTAAAGCAACAAGAAAACACAAGCTGAATGCCCCCAGCGGGCCTGACTGTAAGCAGTGGCTTCAGATGGGGCCCCTGTAAGAACAATGCCCGTATTCCATTGCCCCATTTGCTGAGTAAAATGCTGGTAAGGCATGGGGCCTCTGGGGTTGAACTGTCTGGGTTCAAAGCCAAGGCGTTGTTCTTTCCTGTGTGTAACCTTGGGAAAGTTGCTCAGTCTCTCCGTTCTTGTTAACTTGCTTGTCCAGTGCAGTAGTGCCTGTTGTATAAGGTGGAGGAGGGGATTACATGGGTTTGCATAATTAAGAGCTTAAGACAGGGCTGTGTACATGAGGGCTGAGTACCCGATAGCAATGACTATTTATTTGTCACCACACTAGCTGCCTGTCCTTCTTGTTCCTGGTTTCCCGGTTTGTGTCTCACATTTGCTCACAGACCACTAATATCTGCCTCGATATTGTGGTCCTCCCATGGTCCTGTCTGCAGAGCTAGATGAGAGTATGTTATCACTACCTCTGGGCCACCATCATGCTACAGCGGACCCCTCCTAGGACGTCCGCCTGACTCACCACCACCCTGTCTCCTCTGGCTCCTGTGGTCCTACTGACCTCAGTGACCTTGGCCCTCTCCTGGGTGGGTAATTTAGGATTCGCCCCCCCAAACCATCCTATACCAAGCAGTATCTGTTTTCCATGAGTCTGAAATTTGGAACAAACAAGCTTAGAAGTTGCCAACTCAAGCTTACAAGAAAGTTCTTTCTAGAGAGAAGATTTCATGATGTTATGCAATCCTGAATCCCTAGCCACACTTTCTTCACCTGAGTCAGCTCTAGTTCTTTGAGAGCTGGAAGGTGGATGGCTGCCCCATTTAGAGCACCTCTCCCCATCTCTACCGTGGTCCTGAGTGAAGACTTGTCCCCCAGACACAAAGTTCTCTCCCATTCCCTTTAACTGGCAGGCTGAAGATAGCCTGTCTGATGATTCCTTTTGGGTGGAAAGTAGGTGTTTTGCTTGTAAAGCTGGAGCAGGTGGAAGAGTTATCATCACACAAAGAAAGGAAAACATTTGTAAAATGAGCAGATCTTCTGTTTTTCGTGGCATCAGGCATCTAAAAATGTCACAGATGGTTTCACTGGAGGATTACAGATAATGTGCAGAGATCCAAACACATCTGTTTATTTACTCCTTCTCTCGAGCGCCCCAGTTGTGGGACTAGTTGAGAGGCAAATGGTGTAAAGAAAAGAACGCTGGCTATGGAGTCCAGGCAGACTCGGGTTCCAAAGCTTGTGCTCTAAAGTGTTCTTGTGATCACACAGGACTTAGCTAACTTCTCTGAGCATCAGTTCCTCTCTCAGTAAAATTGGGATGGCAATAAGACACCCCTCAGAACTCCTTAAATTTCAAGTGATGGAGACTCAGCTTGAACTTGCTTCATTCAAAAAGGGACTCTGTTAGCTCATGGAGCCAAGCAAAGGAAAGGCTGGGCCTCAGAGCTGGCTGGGTTCAAGGGCTGGGTCTCCACCGGGATTGCCAGGTTCTTTCTTTGCCGACTCTGAAAATTGGTTTCGTCCAGTTCAGTTCAGTTCAGTCGCTCAGTCGTGTCCGACTCTTTGCGACCCCATGAATCGCAGCACGCCAGGCCTCCCTGTCCATCACCATCTCCCGGAGTTCACTCAGACTCACGTCCATCGAGTCCGTGATGCCATCCAGCCATCTCATCCTCGGTCATCAGATGTGTATAAGAGACAGGATTAATACACTGGTAGGCCCAAGGCAGAGTCTCCTCTTAGTCGAGGACCCCAAGCAAGTTTTGTGAAATCCTTAGATACCCTAAGTGTACGAGGCCAAACCCGCCTCCCCAGATTCCTTGCAACTAGTCTGGACCTCTTCCAGCTGCATCACTGCTCTGCACTGTCAATCTTCAATACCATTCCTAGACTTCAAGCTTACTGAAGCAGGGCGCTATTAAATGCTTCACCTTCCAAAATTCCCAGCACAATTCTCTAAACACAGATTTTAAACAATGCTGATTAACATAACAGACACAAAGAGCAGGGAGACAAAACCTTGTAAGTACACATTTTTAGCACCAGAAAGAACTTGAGAAACCACGTGATCATTTTATAGATGAAAAAACTGCAGACATGACTTCAGCCAAGTCTCATATGCTGGTCAAGCTGTAGCTCGCTCTTTCCTGTAGCAAAAACATCAACTCCACTGACCTTCAAACTGTGCATTTTAGAATCACCTCATACTAAACATCCTTTTCCTAATTTTTATAGCAATACACAACCACTATTCCCATTACTAACAAATACCATTTGGAGAGCTCAAGTAAGAAATAAAATTTTAGAGTCCCCACCACTCAAATAAGATGTTCCATACTATTATTTTATAAATATTATTTGCATGTAGGAAATACATAAAACCTCCAAGGGCAAAACAAGTACGACTACAGCAGTAACAGCCAAAACCTTGAGACTAAAACCAGAGCTCTAAATTGGAATCACTCACAGAAAGTGACATGACCAGAAGTCAGATGACAAAATCTCAATTGGCAGAGGCAAAAAAAGGAGTAGCCGATGAGCTGAACTCCATCGGGGGTAGAAATGGTCTCAGGATGAATAACCTTGGGTCACAGTAGAAAACAAAATCATCTCAGGAAAAAACACCCTCAGGGTATCCCACAGGTTAAGACCAACCAAATATGGGGTTCAAGTTAAAAATTCAATAAACCCAAAAACAATCTCCCTAAGTGACAATCACTGAAGAAATAAATATCTTATAGGTCAGGGCCCTCAAAGACTTCAGATACTAGAATTACCGAACAAGACACAGAATAACTATGTATGAAGTGCTTAAAAATAAATTAATCATAAATATGACAATCCCCAGGGACTATCTAAAATAAGCAAGAAGAGCTGAAAAAGAAACCAAACAACTTTTATAAATGAAATAATTTAGAAACAAAAAAGTTTAATCAACAATGAATTAATAGCAGCTTTCATACAAACAGGAATCAGTGAATTAAAAGACAGATTTGAAAAGAAATTAACCAGAGAACAAGCACAGAGAGACAAGGAGATGCAAATTATGACAGAAGACAGAATAAGAAATGCAGAGGGAATGGCTGGCAATCCTACAGAACTGAAAGACATGAGTCCACAAGTGTCAACGAAAGTAA
>SJYX01001462.1:1314604-1347977 GCA_006410675.1 Oreotragus oreotragus
CTATGGGGTCACAGAGTCGGACACAACTGAAGCGACTTAGCAGCCACCATTGTCATCCCATTGCCTTCTCTTCTGTAGTAGTGTCTCCCTCTGCTTCTTAAAAAAAAAAAATCTTTGTGATTACATCATTGGGCCCACCTGGATAATCCAGAATAATCCTCTCGTCTCAAGATCATTAATTTAATCACAACTGCAGGGTACTCTTGGAGAAGGCGATGTCACCCCACTCCAGTACCCTTACCTGGAAAATTCCATGGGTGGAGGAGCCTGGTAGGCTGCAGTCCATGGGGTCGCTAAGAGCCAGACACAACTGAGCAACCTCACTTTCACTTTTCCTTTCATGCATTGGAGAAGGAAATGGCAACCCACTCCAGTGTTCTTGCCTGGAGAATCCCAGGGACGGGGGAGCCTGGTGGGCTGCCGTCTATGGGGTCACACAGAGTCAGACATGACTGAAGCAACTTAGCAGCAGCAGCAGCAGCAGCAGCAGCGACATAGCGGAAGTGGAATCAACATTTAAAACAACAGCAAAGTGCCTTTCTTTTGCCTTCTTTATCATATTTGTGAGAAAATCTGTTTATGTCTGTGGGTGTAGACCACCATGAGAAAAAACTACAGTCTGCATTCCCAGTCTCGATGACATGATAGGAAATCAGTACCATATACTTGGTGTTTATCATCTACCAGGCACTTTGCATACATGAAGTCATTTTACTTCCCAGCAGTCTCCCATTTTTCAGGTGTGGAAATTGAGGGTCAGAGGCATGACTGTCTTCCCTGGCGCTAGGTCCGGCAACCAGAACATGCCAGACTTTGAATCACACCCAGGTGTGCCTCACTCCAAAGCCTGTGCTGTCTGCGGCAGGCCAAATCCCCTCTTTTGAGGGGCATACCTGTGTTTAGGTATGTGGTTTAGGTAATGTGGTTTCTAAAGGGAATTGTTCCAGTTTAAAAGTTATGGGATCTCACCAGGGGCCTGTGGTGTCTCTTTAAGGACCACCCTAAGTCAGTGGCTTTTTTTTTTTTTAAGCAACTCATACATCAAAAGACATAAACCTGAGGGAAGCAGATCATTTCTTGGGAAGGGGATCATTCTTGGGCACAATTAATCAATATGGTTAGTTTATCACTGGAGATTGTACTTGAGAGAAAAACTAGATGAGATCTTCCAGTAGTCACCACCACCTCGCTGCCCACTTACTTTTAACATTGCTGGTCTATTTTATTTTTATTTTTATTTTTTACTGGTCTATTTTAAAGACTTTCAAATTGCCTAAGGATCAACAGAGATGATCTCGACGGGCCACACTGGCTCCAGAATTCGATTGTCTCACAATCTCTGCCATGCTGGATCCCTTAGGAAAGGTGGGGATGCCCATGCACTGGACTCTGGCAGCTCTCGTCTTGAGTTCGGGCTCACGCATATCTAAGAATGGAGAGTCTCTAAGACAGTTCAGGCTAAAGGACTTCTTCCAGGGAAGGAGAGGAATAAACGTATTAAAGTTTGTTTTGTGCCAAGGAATAGACAAAGAATTTCCCCCTGTCAGGGCTAAATTTGACCTAAATACAGTTTAAGAAGAATTCCATCTTCATCATTGGTATGTTTTTTCAGTGGAAAAATAGAGGCTGAGGTGGGTAGACAGTCATTCATCTGTTTGTCAAAATACTTGAGTAGCTTGAGATGTGACATGCAGACAAAGCTTGGGAGAATTACAGAAAAGAGCTAGGTAGATAGCAAAGAGAACATTTCAGTGCTACAGCGAGATCTCCCAGACACACCTCAAAAGAAAGGTACTAAGGGCGGAGGACAGTGTAAATGGGCTTTGTAGGGGCACCAGAAAGGTGGGCAAAGCCAGGGGACAAGACAACAGCCAGGACAGATGACCAAAGTAATAGATGTGATAATGACTATAGCTTTCCTACCANAACATTTCAGTGCTACAGCGAGATCTCCCAGACACACCTCAAAAGAAAGGTACTGAGGGCGGAGGACAGTGTAAATGGGCTTTGTAGGGGCACCAGAAAGGTGGGCAAAGCCAGGGGACAAGACAACAGCCAGGAGAGATGACCAAAGTAATAGGTGTGATAATGACTATAGCTTTCCTACCAGGAGCCTGAACCACGAACATCAGTCGACCTTGTGGTGTGAATAGGAAATCATCGTTTGCAGCAACATGGATGCAACTAGAGGTGATCACACTAAGGAAGGTAACTCAGAAAGGGAAAGACAAATGCTATATAATATCACTTACATGTGGAATCTAAGTTCAGTTCAGTCACTCAGTCGTGTCCAACTCTTTGCGACCCCATGAATCGCAGCACGCCAGGCCTCCCTATCCATCACCATCTCCCGGAGTNAAAAAAAAAAAAAAGAATGGCATAAACAATTTGCTTCCTGAATACTAGGAACAAACACAAAATTACCGTCCGGCAGTGCAAGGGTTAGTCACCCAAAGCTTCATCCTACAATTAACACTGAAGTCAAAAGCTGAAGGAAATTGGAAGAGCATCAATCAGAGCCCCTGGGACGCTGAGAGGGCTCCGGAGAGGCGACGACAGTTGCCGGGAACAGTCAACAGATGGAGCTGGGGGGCTGCAAACCCTGTGGATTTCGGCGGGGAGTGGCGGGGCGTGTGCGCAGAGGGCCCGGCTCCCCGCGGTGGCAATCACACTTCATCAGACGTATACACACCCCTCCCAGCCTGCTGACGCGGCCGGAGAACGATCGGAGCCCAAGTGGAGCGTGGGCAGCTGACTGCACAGGGATGTGCGCGGATCCTACGTGGGCACTGACGCAGCCCCAGGACAAAGCGGCCCTTCTGCTACCTCCAGCCCAGAGGATGTGTGTCATAGAGACCCAGAGGCTGCATGCACCTCACGGGGAAGCGGCTTTGGACACAGCGGGTCTCTGTCTCTCTCATTTCCTTTACTTACTTGTGTACCTTTCACTTAGGAACGATCTCGTCTGTCCAGAACCGGCGTTTTCTCAAAGAAAGTGTTTCTGTCCGTAAATGGAAAGAAAAATCAGCTAGAAATGTCCCCACCGTGGTGCCCGACATAACCAGCATGAACTGGGGCCCCAGAGACCAGCCTAAAATCTGGGGGCAGGCTTCGGTGGGAAAGGAGGACAGCCACTCTGGGCTCCTGAGCGGTTCCCCGGGCCGCACGGGGGTTAAGCTCTGGCTCTGTGGAGCTGGGAACCCAGTCTGTCTGATCTGACTTATGGTTTTAGCTACTCTAGCCCTGAATTGTGCCTGGCCCACAGTGTGTGCACAATATCTGACTCTGGGCCACATTAATCAAATAAATGAAGCTTTCAGCATACAGATCTATACTTAAATCCTGACTCTTAAATCCTGTCAGGGACAATGTTCCCGGCAAGATATTTGACCTCCTCTTGGAAAAGACTCTGATGCTGGGAGGGGTTGGGGGCAGGAGGAGAAGGGGACGACCGAGGATGAGATGGCTGGATGGCATCACTGACTCGATGGACGTGAGTCTGAATGAACTCCAGGAGATGGTGATGGACAGGGAGGCCTGGCGTGCTGCGATTCATGGGGTCGCAAAGAGTTGGACACGACTGAGGGAATGAACTGAACTGGCCATTAGTTCTTCAAAAATAATGTGCTGTGTTTGTCACTATATTCACAGTGTCTGGAAAATGATAGGTGCTGGATAAGTCTTTTGTGGAAATGAGACAGTGCATCTCAGTTTACTCATCTGTAGAAGAAGTACCATGATATCTACCCAAAAGGATTAACTCTTAAAGATTAAATGAGGTGATGTATTTAAAGTTCCTGGCATGGAAGAAGTGCTGAATAAAGATATGGTAACTTAATAGTTTTTGTTAGCAAACATCTCCACTGCTCTTTGTTACCTTATTCCAGGTAACCCTCAAGTGTGAATCTGTCTGCATTCTACCTGTCGTCTTCTGCTGCTGCTACTAAGTCACTTCAGTCATGTCTGACTCTGTGCGACCCCATAGACGGCAGCCCACCAGGCTCCCCCGTCCCTGGGATTCTCCAGGCAAGAACACTGGAGCGGGTTGCCATGTCCTTCTCCAATGCATGAAAGAGAAAAGTGAAAGGGAAGTCGCTCAGTCGTGTCTGACTCTTCACGACCCCATGCACTGCAGCCCACCAGGCTCCTCCGTCCATGGGATTTGCCAGGCAAGAGTACTGGGGTGGGGTGCCGTCGTCTTCTCCTACACATCCTCAAACATCTTCGTTTGCACTTAGAGCCATTGGAGGGGTGTCCCAAAGGGGACACCCTGACCAGCGATCATTATCCACTTCTGCACACTGTCCACTTCCGCACAGTGCTGAAGAACTGCCAGCAGCGGCCCAAGGCAGGGCAGCAGCCAGTGCTGGGCCAGGAGAAAGCAGCTGGCTTCCCGGGAGGCAGGCCCATTCCCAGCCTTCTCTTTAGCCCAGATGAGGCCCAGAGGGAGAATGCTACAGTCTAGGCACAACCTCTGGAAAGAGCCACAGTGCAAAGTCTCAGGGGCCTCCCTGGTTGGAAAGATGCTCCCAAGGCTGACCCTGGCCACAGCCTCCTTGAATTTTACTTGGGAAAGATGATAATGGGGGTTTTCCATCTCAGAATTGGAAATCATATATTCAAATCTATAGGGGGTATATGATTCCAGAAGCTTCCAAAAGGCAGACATCTGCAACTCTAGATGAGAGAAGACCATTCCCCACCCCCACCCCCCCCAAGGTGCTTAAAAGCAGCTTGGCTTGGAGATTTCTTGAAGAGCCAGTCAATTCTGTGTTTCTGTAAGAAGATGGCACAGAGAAAACCCAACAGCAACATGCCTCCTTGAAGATTGTTCTTCTGGTTGGATGGGATTAGATGAGAAGCATTTTTTAGGAAAGAGATAATCTGGATGACCCTGCATTTGTATAATATGATCGTTCTTATCAATTTTATATTTGTGTTGCCTACAACTCTGTCAATCAAGTAGACCAGATGCTTTAAAATTCCACATTACACATGGAAAAACTGATATTTAGAAGGTCCAGCTGATTTTCCAGACTTACATTTAGTTAATAGGCAGACCTGAAATTTGTTTCCATCTACAATGCTTCTGAATGAACTATACAGCCTCTCAGCTCCCAGCTATACCTGGAAGAAGGTGACTATCAGGATGATGTCTGTCCCCTCCCCCCATGAAGAAACACATAGATTGCTGTGGTTCAGACCCTTCTTATAATGAAATGTCTTTTCCAAATGTTTTCAGAAACACTCAGAAAGCACAACTTATATAAGTTATATTTGAATCTATCCCCTTTCAACTTCTAATAATTAGTTTCAAATATACAACCGTTATTTGCCCTGAATTTGTCTTCTGAAATATATATGAAGAAATGTCACCTTAGAAAATAGTTTCCTCTTAAAAGATATCTGAAAAGTTGTCCCCTATAATTTGAAACAATTTGGCCCAAGAATGAGTTTTGGGATGGATGAGGGGCACTTCCTCTCCTAAAATACATTTCTTAAAATTCACACACCTTTACTTACTTGTCAGTTTTGATGTACACATGATGAATTTTGCTTTGACTGACTTGATTGTTTGATTGGTTTATTGTCTGCATAATTTGCAAAGTTAGGTTATAATCACATACTTCTATTTAGAAATAATGTCTCTCAGTGTCAGCTTCTTCACTGTTGTTTCTTAAGCACTTTTAAAAAAAGATTTATTTATTTATTTTTGGTTGCACTGGGTCTTTATGGCTGCACGCGAGCTTTCTTCAGTTGCAAAACTGGCAATACCACAGTCTCTACTGTTGGAACAAGAGTATTTGAGAGGCAGCAGTAGATATCTGGAAGGTTTATGGGCTTTGGAATTAGACCTAACTTTAATACCAAACTTGATTCATTTGAAAAATCATCCTATCTTGTACGCCCAGCATTGCTATCTCAGTTCAGTTCAGTTCACTCGCTCAGTTGTGTCCAAGTCTTTGTGACCCCATGAACTGCAGCACGCCAGGCATCCCTGTCCATCACCAACTCCCGGAGTCCACCCAAACCCATGTCCATTGTGTCGTTGATGCCATCCAACCTATCTTGTACGCCCAGCATTGCTATCTCAGTTCAGTTCAGTTCACTCGCTCAGTTGTGTCCAAGTCTTTGTGACCCCATGAACTGCAGCACGCCAGGCATCCCTGTCCATCACCAACTCCCGGAGTCCACCCAAACCCATGTCCATTGTGTCGTTGATGCCATCCAACCATCTCATTCTCTGTCATCCCCTTCTCCTCCAGCCCTCAATCTTTCCCAGCATCAGGGTCTTTTCCAATGAGTCAGCTCTCCGCATCAGGTGGCCAAAGTATTGGAGTTTCAGCTTCCACATCAGTCCTTCCAATGAACACCCAGGACTGATCTCCTTTAGGATGGACTGGTTGGATCTCCTTGCAGTCCAAGGGACTCTCAAGAGTCTTCTCCTACACCACAGTTCAAAAGCATCAATTCATCTGCACTCAGCTTTCTTTATAGTCTAACTCTCACATCCACACATGACCACTGGAAAAACCATAGCCTTGACTAGATGGACATTTGTTGGCAAAGTAACGTCTCTGCTTTTTAATATGCTCTCTAGGTTGGTCATAACTTTCCTTCCAAGGAGCAAGCATCTTTTAATTTCATAGCTGCAGTCACCATCTGCAGTGATTTTGGAGCCCAGAAAAATAAAGTCAGCCACTGTTTGCACTGTTTCCCCGTCTATTTGCCATGAAGTGATGGGACTGGATGCTGTTGTCTTAGTTTTCTGAATGCTGAGCATTACTCTCTATGTAGGCATAAATGACGATGACTAGAACTCATGGGTCCCACCCTTGTGAAACTTATAGTCCAGTAACTTGACTCACTGTGAGTCTTTATGCAAGTTTCAGTACTTCCCTGAAAAAGTGAAAGTGTTCTTTGTTCAGTTGTGTCTGACTCTTTGTGACCCAATGAACTGTAGCCCGTCAGGCAGTACCTCCCTGAGCTCCATTTAAACTGTATATTGTGTAGTAATGGATACTAAAAAACTAAAATAAGGAAAGATGTTTTCTTCACAAGACCGTGGTGAAAGGCTATTTAAATAGCATGAAGCATCAAGTTTGTGGCTGGTAGTCAAGCAAATAGGCTTCCCTGATGGCTCCGTGGTAAAGAATCCACCTGCCAATGCAGGAGATGTGGGTTCGATCCTTGGGCCAGGAAGATCCCCTGATGCAGGAAAAGGCAACCCACTCTAGTATTCTTGCCTGGGAAATCCCATGGACAGAGGAGCCTGGTGGGTTATACTCCACAAGGTCGCAAAGAGTCAGACATGACTTAGCAAGTAAATAACAGTCAAGTAAATGTTTCTATTTGTCCTACTTAATTAATCAAATCAAGTCCAGCAGCAGAGGGCAGCAGAACCACTTCCGACCTTTGCAGTCTCAATTAAACCCTTGCACCGTGGGCTTACCCTTACCAGGCTGCTCACTCAGATCTCCCTTATAACTTGGTCATCTGGCATTTCTTTCTTTCTTTTTAAAATTTTATTGAAGGAGAGTTGATTTGCAATGTTATATTAATTTATGTAGAGAAGGCAATGGCAACCCACTCCAGCACTCTTGCTTGGAAAATCCCATGGACAGAGGAGCCTGATAGGCTACAGTCCATGGGGTTGCAAAGTTGGACACGACTGAGCAGCTTCACTTTCACTTCGCACTTTCATGCATTGGAGAAGGAAATGGCGACCCATTCCAGTGTTGTTGCCTGGAGAATCCTAGGGATGGAGGAGCCTGGTGGGCTGCTGTCCATAGGGTCGCACAGAGTTGGACACGACTGAAGCGACTTAGCACACATGCGTTAATTTCTATTCTACAGCAAAGTGATTCAGGTATACATACATATCTATATGTATATATAATACACATGCATGTATATTCTTTTTCATATTCTTTGACACTGTGGTTTGTCACAGGATATCCTGCACTGTACAATAGGACCTTGTTGTTTATCCATCCTGTATATACTGGTTTACATCCGCGACTCTCAAACTCCCAGTCCTTCCCTGCCCACCCCTCCTCCCACCATGGCAACCACAAGCCTGTTCTCTGTGTCAGCCAGGTTTTCCCGTGCGCCATCCTCTTCAGTTTTGCCAGAGCACTCTGGGTTACTGACCACAGCCGCCTCCTTGAACCCCACTCCCTTGGCTTCCTAATTCTCTGCTTTCTTTCCCAGTGCTGTTCCTGTTCCCCAGCTCCTTTCCCTCCTTCTCCGCTCCTCTTTATGAACACCGTCTTCAAGCACACGCTGCCGACTGGCCTGACATTTCTTTATTCTGTCATCCAGTCCCATCTGTCCATCCTCTGTTCAGGCTGGCCTCCAGCCAAAAATTCCAGCAGTGATTCTACCATCTTCTCCTCATAGGGGCCTCCTCCTCTTATCTTTTGGTTTCTGTTTATGAGAAAGTTGAAGTTGAATCTTTCGGGACCCTTCCCATCCCTCAGTTCCCATCGATAAACACTGATCGATGCTGATTTGGCCCAGTATCCTCAGTCTATGCCCTCTCTCTCTTCCCCATTACCTTTGTACAACATCTCATGTCGATTACTCAGACTACAGCAACGGCCTCCCAAATGGGCCCCTGCTCCGTCTTCCTCAGTCTCTCCTCACTTTTGTTACTAGACTCAACTCTCTTCCTAAAGCGCATCTCGGATTTCCTTGCTCAGAAAACATTATGGACTCCCCCAGAGCATACTGAGCAGTTTCCTCAGTCTGGCACCTGCGAACCTCTTTACAATCTGACTCCTGCTGATGTTTCTGTTTTACCTCTTTGGGGCTCTCTAACCTCTTACCCACACCCCTGCAGGTTGTGTCCAGTGGGAGAGATCAACACTGATCAATGACCACAGAAGCACACATTTGTAAATTAGGATATGGGCTCTCAATGCAGAGAGGATGTTATCAAGGCATAAAGCTAAGAACCTCTGAATTCAGAGAGCTGACCAAAGCTTGGAGAGATGTGAACAAAGGGGATGGAGAAGGAAACGGCAGCCCAGTCCAGCGTTCTTGCCTGGAGAATCCTGTGGACGGAGGAGCCTGGTGGGCTGCTGTCCATAGCATCACAGAGTTGGACACGGCTGAAGCGACCTAGCAGCAGCAGCAGCAGCAGAACAAATGGGATAGAGTGTGGGGTGAACTGGAGAGAAGTTAGGGCCATCCACTCAGGGTTTTAAGGAGACCCAATGGCCAATTTTGTTAAGCAGTGGGAAGCTATTGGATAGTTTTAAATGGTATGGGTGATATCATCATCTCAATTTTAAAAGATGACCCTGCAGCAGGTAATCTCCTCCACATGGGGGATGTTGTCTTTAGCTTCTGATAGCCCCCAGAGAACCGGGAAACAGGGTCTTCCATAATGCACGCTCAGTCGTGTCTGACTCTCTGTGACCCCATGGACTGCAGCCTGCCAGGCTCCCCCGTCCCTGAGATTCTCCAGGCAAGAACACTGGAGGGGGGTGCCACTCCCTTCTCCAGGGGATCTTCCCTACCCAGGGACTGAACCCATAAGGAGCTGCTGAATGAACACCTGGTCCAGAGGAATGAAAGCAGTCATAAAGGAAGAGGGGGAGATAAAAAAGAAGAGAGAATAAGAGGAAGCCAGTTAAACTGACTGGAGAGAGGGGAACACCATTTTGAGATTTACGTTTAAAACAATAGGATACTTTTACAGAAATATTCTAAGTGTGGGCTGCCATTTCATAGCCGTCACCACAACTTGACAGAAACCCCGTTGAAATTTGGCTTTGGAATTGCCTTCAGAGGCTGTTTATCAATTATACACTTCAAACTGCATTGCCTTTATTGTCAAATTTGGTTACAACCTTTGTTTTTCCAAGTTTTCCCATGCCCCTTTTTTTTTTTTATATTTACCTTCTTATATTGTTTTCTTAAATTTTAAATTATATGCCTCTTCATATTGTTTATTTGGATTGCCAACTTCTAGAAGACAGAGTCTCAGAGAAGGCAATGGCACCCCACTCCAGTACTCTTGCCTGGAAAATCCCATGGACGGAGGAGCCTTGTAGGCTGCAGCCCATGGGGTCGTGAAGAGTCAGACACGACTGAGCGACTTCACTTTCACTTTTCACTTTCATGCACTGAAGAAGGAAATGGCAACCCACTCCAGTGTTCTTGCCTGGAGAATCCCAGGGGCAGCGGAGCCTGGTGGGCTGCTGTCTGTGGGGTCGCACAGAGTCAGACACGACTGAAGCGACTTAGCAGCAGCAGCAGCAGAAAACAGAATCTAAACGTTTTAAATAAATTTTAAGAGGAAAAGCAGCTGTTACAGAGCTGGGTGCCCTGTGGGGGCTCCTCCCATTTATTGTCAGGGTACAGGGTGTAGTGGGGAGGCATAGGGAGTGATAGGTTGAAAGGGCGACCAGAATCGGGGCAGTAGAAGGAGGCACCTGCCTTTCTTCTTTCTCCTTTTTCTAGTACAGAGGATGCTCAGTGTAAAATATATATATCAATGTGGAGAAGTGTCTTCATAAGGAGGGCATCATGTAGTGGATCAGGCATGGGCACTGCAGTCAGAATGCCTGGATTTGAATTCAGACAGCATCACTTACTAGCTGAGGGGCCTTGGGCAACTGACGTATCCTCTCCAGGTTTCAATTTTCTCATATGTTGAATGGGCTGATAATACCAGCTATCCCGTATGGTTAATTAAAGATTAAGTATGGAAGGTACTCAGAGAAGGCTTGGCCCACAGGAAGCACTCAGTACTTCTTAGCTGTTTTTCCTGTTACTATTCATAAGCCAAAGTGTGCCTGTGTTTGCACTTTCTCGTGTTTTAAGATTCTTTGTTCCAAAATATTTGAAATTGCAATTATGAACTTTGATGCACATTTTCCATGTATTCTTCTACAGACTTTATTTTGATGGTTCACAGAAATATAATTAGCATCATGCAAATATTTTGGTTAGGGCTAAAAGCACCTTCAACATTTAGCAAAAAGAACAAAACGCTTAAAAATCATCACGTTTTGAAAGCTAAATGTGAGAGCTCTGTGGGTAAATACCCTAACAAGTGAGAGATTTTGAATAAACAGTAATTATGTAGCAAAAATCTAAGTAACAGCTGCAGGGAATGTTGAAACAAACAGAGCCTGGAGGTTTGTGTACGTGAAGGATATAACCTGGTGGAATAATTTATTATCTGGAACTAGAGAATCCCTATGCATACTAACTCTATGCATATCATCTGTATAGGAAATTTTAGAAATGAAAATACTTCCATGTCACCTTGAAATATTTATTGCTAAAATGTTTACTTTTCAAAAGTAGTGTGATGTTAGCCAGCTGTGGACTTCTGATATAGTGATGGTTAAACATGCATATATTTCTTTAATATTGTCAGAGTTTCCTAGCCTGAATATGGCAGCAATTTTCCATTTCCTCATTGAACAGAATTTTTTGAAAGTCAGCAGTTTAAGTAAATTATGAGACAACAAAGAAGAAAGAATGAAGAGAGAGAGAAGGAGAGTAGCCTGTTGAGTAAGAGATGAAAAACTATGGAGTTGAGCACCAGTAAGTATAAGAATTAAGTAAAAATCTTGCATGTGTCTGTACTGTGAATTTTTTAGTTAAAAATAACCCACAAAGGCATCAAGATGACCTGTGGCTAGAGATGGGATCATCTTTGCATGACACCAACATGACCCCCTCATGCAGGTCCTCAGGAAACAGAGTGGAACCCCCATCCCAGATCCGAGAGGACAAGCTGAGGACCTTTCCATCCGTGTGCCTGAGAAGATCTTGATACAGTCAGAGAAAATACAGCCTCCTTTCCTACCTAATTCTTTCTGGTTATTCCTAGTCCGAGAACTGAGAAGTTCACAATATATCCCATTTTAACTGCTCTTTATAGAAATACACTTGTCAGAGTCCATCAAAGCCAAGGACAGTGTAAAAAATGGAGAAAGTTTCCAATGGGGGATAGCCATGGAAATCCCCCCAGAGAGCAAATTGTAAGTAGATTTTCCATATGACTCTCATTCTTTAAGAATTTGCTCCATGTATGCAGTCCTACTTTTGGCCAACTCCAAAGGAAATGGCCTCTCACCCTTCACTCATTCACCAAAAATCAAACAGGAAGAGATAAACAATCCTTCCACAGTGTCCCAATAAATCCTTAAGGATTGTCTTTTTATTTTCAACTTGATGTATTAATCAAATGTTAGTTGAAAAATATATTAAGAAGTTAAATTATTTTATTTCCACTACAGCTTATGTTGCAGTGGAATACAACGGTAAAACATGTTTGTGAAGTGTTGGGCTGTACCACTGTACTTTTTCTGACATAAGCAGAATGACAGGGTTTTATTTTTGCACCATTTTAGAGATGGGTAAAAACAAGACTCAGAGATTTAAGAGCTTTATAGAAGAGTCAGAAACAGCCCATTGCTCTATATTGTAAATCACCCCATTTTGAATGAAATTGCCTGATTCACAGAGAAGTTTCATGTTCACTAGGTAAGAGATGAAGAAGGGGTAGGGTTGGAGGAGGGAGAAAAAAAATTTTTTTAGGACACGACTGAGGGAATGAACTGAACTGGCCATTAGTTCTTCAAAAATAATGTGCTGTGTTTGTCACTGTATTCACAGTGTCTGGAAAAAGATAGGTGCTGGATAAGTCTTTTGTGGAAATGAGACCGTGCATCTCAGTTTACTCATCTGTAGAAGAAGTACCATGATATCTACCCAGAAGGATTAACTCTTGAAGGTTAAATGAGGTGATGTATTTAAAGTTCCTGGCACGGAAGAAGTGCTGAATAAAGATATGGTAACTTAATAGTTTTTGTTAGCAAACATCTCCACTGCTCTTTGTTACCTTATTCCAGGTAACCCTCAAGTGTGAATCTGTCTGCATTTTACCTGTCTTCTGCTGCTGCTGCTACTAAGTCACTTCAGTCATGTCTGACTCTGTGCGACCCCATAGATGGCAGCCCACCAGGCTCCCCCGTCCCTGGGATTCTCCAGGCAAGAACACTGGAGCAGGTTGCCATTTCCTTCTCCAATGCATGAAAGTGAAAAGTGAAAGGGAAGTCGCTCAGTCGTGTCTGACTCTTCATGACCCCATGCACTGCAGCCCACCAGGCTCCTCTGTCCATGGGATTTGCCAGGCAAGAGTACTGGGGTAGGGTGCCGTCGTCTTCTCCTACACATCCTCAAACATCTTCGTTTGCACTTAGAGCCGTTGGAGGGGTGTCCCAAAGGGGACACCCTGACCAGCGATCATTATCCACTTCCGCACACTGTCCACTTCCGCACAGTGCTGAAGAACTGCCAGCAGCGGCCCGAGGCAGGGCAGCAGCCAGTGCTGGGCCAGGAGAAAGCAGCTGGCTTCCCGGGAGGCAGGCCCATTCCCAGCCTTCTCTTTAGCCCAGATGAGGCCCAGAGGGAGACTGCTACAGTCTAGGCACAACCTCTGGAAAGAGCCACAGTGCAAAGTCTCAGGGGCCTCCCTGGTTGGAAAGATGCTCCCAAGGCTGACGCTGGCCACAGCCTCCTTGAATTTTACTTGGGAAAGATGCTAACGGGGGTTTTCCATCTCAGAATTGGAAATCATATATTCAAATCTATAGGGGGTATATGATTCTAGAAGCTTCCAAAAGGCAGACATCTGCAACTCTAGATGAGAGAAGACCATTCCCCACACCCCCCCCCCCTCCAAGGTGCTTAAAAGCAGCTTGGCTTGGAGATTTCTTGAAGAGCCAGTCAATTCTGTGTTTCTGTAAGAAGATGGCACAGAGAAAACCCAACAGCAACATGCCTCCTTGAAGATTGTTCTTCTGGTTGGATGGGATTAGATGAGAAGCATTTTTAGGAAAGAGATAATCTGGATGACCCTGCATTTGTATAATATGCAATTATCAATTTTATATTTGTGTTGCCTACAACTCTGTCAATCAAGTAGACCAGATGCTTTAAAATTCCACATTACACATGGAAAAACTGATATTTAGAAGGTCCAGCTGATTTTCCAGACTTACATTTAGTTAATAGGCAGACCTGAAATTTGTTTCCATCTACAATGCTTCTGAATGAACTATACAGCCTCTCAGCTCCCAGCTATACCTGGAAGAAGGTGACTATCAGGATGATGTCTGTCCCCTCCCCCCATGAAGAAACACATAGATTGCTGTGGTTCAGACCCTTCTTATAATGAAATGTCTTTTCCAAATGTTTTCAGAAACACTCAGAAAGCACAACTTATATAAGTTATATTTGAATCTATCCCCTTTCAACTTCTAATAATTAGTTTCAAATATACAACCGTTATTTGCCCTGAATTTGTCTTCTGAAATATATATGAAGAAATGTCACCTTGGAAAATAGTTTCCTCTTAAAAGATATCTGAAAAGTTGTCCCCTATAATTTGAAACAATTTGGCCCAAGAATGAGTTTTGGGATGGATGAGGGGCACTTCCTCTCCTAAAATACATTTCTTAAAATTCACACACCTTTACTTACTTGTCAGTTTTGATGTACACATGATGAATTTTGCTTTGACTGACTTGATTGTTTGATTGGTTTATTGTCTGCATAATTTGCAAAGTTAGGTTATAATCACATACTTCTATTTAGAAATAATGTCTCTCAGTGTCAGCTTCTTCACTCTTGTTTCTTAAGCACTTTTTAAAAAAGATTTATTTATTTATTTTTAGTTGCACTGGGTCTTTATGGCTGCACGCGAGCTTTCTTCAGTTGCAAAACTGGCAATACCACAGTCTCTACTGTTGGAACAAGAGAATTTGAGAGGCAGCAGTAGATATCTGGAAGGTTTATGGGCTTTGGAATTAGACCTAACTTTAATACCAAACTTGATTCATTTGAAAAATCATCCTGTCTTGTACGCCCAGCATTGCTATCTCAGTTCAGTTCAGTTCACTCGCTCAGTTGTGTCCAAGTCTTTGTGACCCCATGAACTGCAGCACGCCAGGCATCCCTGTCCATCACCAACTCCCGGAGTCCACCCAAACCCATGTCCATTGTGTCGTTGATGCTATCCAACCATCTCATTCTCTGTCATCCCCTTCTCCTCCAGCCCTCAATATTTCCCAGCATCAGGGTCTTTTCCAATGAGTCAGCTCTCCGCATCAGGTGGCCAAAGTATTGGAGTTTCAGCTTCCACATCAGTCCTTCCAATGAACACCCAGGACTGATCTCCTTTAGGATGGACTGGTTGGATCTCCTTGCAGTCCAAGGGACTCTCAAGAGTCTTCTCCTACACCACAGTTCAAAAGCATCAATTCATCTGCACTCAGCTTTCTTTATAGTCTAACTCTCACATCCACACATGACCACTGGAAAAACCATAGCCTTGACTAGATGGACATTTGTTGGCAAAGTAACGTCTCTGCTTTTTAATATGCTCTCTAGGTTGGTCATAACTTTCCTTCCAAGGAGCAAGCATCTTTTAATTTCATAGCTGCAGTCACCATCTGCAGTGATTTTGGAGCCCAGAAAAATAAAGTCAGCCACTGTTTGCACTGTTTCCCCGTCTATTTGCCATGAAGTGATGGGACTGGATGCTGTTGTCTTAGTTTTCTGAATGCTGAGCATTACTCTCTATGTAGGCATAAATGACGATGACTAGAACTCATGGGTCCCACCCTTGTGAAACTTATAGTCCAGTAACTTGACTCACTGTGAGTCTTTATGCAAGTTTCAGTACTTCCCTGAAAAAGTGAAAGTGTTCTTTGTTCAGTTGTGTCTGACTCTTTGTGACCCAATGAACTGTAGCCCGTCAGGCAGTACCTCCCTGAGCTCCATTTAAACTGTATATTGTGTAGTAATGGATACTAAAAAACTAAAATAAGGAAAGATGTTTTCTTCACAAGACCGTGGTGAAAGGCTATTTAAATAGCATGAAGCATCAAGTTTGTGGCTGGTAGTCAAGCAAATAGGCTTCCCTGATGGCTCCGTGGTAAAGAATCCACCTGCCAATGCAGGAGATGTGGGTTCGATCCTTGGGCCAGGAAGATCCCCTGATGCAGGAAAAGGCAACCCACTCTAGTATTCTTGCCTGGGAAATCCCATGGACAGAGGAGCCTGGTGGGTTATACTCCACAAGGTCGCAAAGAGTCAGACATGACTTAGCAAGTAAATAACAGTCAAGTAAATGTTTCTATTTGTCCTACTTAATTAATCAAATCAAGTCCAGCAGCAGAGGGCAGCAGAACCACTTCCGACCTTTGCAGTCTCAATTAAACCCTTGCACCGTGGGCTTACCCTTACCAGGCTGCTCACTCAGATCTCCCTTATAACTTGGTCATCTGGCATTTCTTTCTTTCTTTTTAAAATTTTATTGAAGGAGAGTTGATTTGCAATGTTATATTAATTTATGTAGAGAAGGCAATGGCAACCCACTCCAGCACTCTTGCTTGGAAAATCCCATGGACAGAGGAGCCTGATAGGCTACAGTCCATGGGGTTGCAAAGTTGGACACGACTGAGCAGCTTCACTTTCACTTCGCACTTTCATGCATTGGAGAAGGAAATGGCGACCCATTCCAGTGTTGTTGCCTGGAGAATCCTAGGGATGGAGGAGCCTGGTGGGCTGCTGTCCATAGGGTCGCACAGAGTTGGACACGACTGAAGCGACTTAGCACACATGCGTTAATTTCTATTCTACAGCAAAGTGATTCAGGTATACATACATATCTATATGTATATATAATACACATGCATGTATATTCTTTTTCATATTCTTTGACACTGTGGTTTGTCACAGGATATCCTGCACTGTACAATAGGACCTTGTTGTTTATCCATCCTGTATATACTGGTTTACATCCGCGACTCTCAAACTCCCAGTCCTTCCCTGCCCACCCCTCCTCCCACCATGGCAACCACAAGCCTGTTCTCTGTGTCAGCCAGGTTTTCCCGTGCGCCATCCTCTTCAGTTTTGCCAGAGCACTCTGGGTTACTGACCACAGCCGCCTCCTTGAACCCCACTCCCTTGGCTTCCTAATTCTCTGCTTTCTTTCCCAGTGCTGTTCCTGTTCCCCAGCTCCTTTCCCTCCTTCTCCGCTCCTCTTTATGAACACCGTCTTCAAGCACACGCTGCCGACTGGCCTGACATTTCTTTATTCTGTCATCCAGTCCCATCTGTCCATCCTCTGTTCAGGCTGGCCTCCAGCCAAAAATTCCAGCAGTGATTCTACCATCTTCTCCTCATAGGGGCCTCCTCCTCTTATCTTTTGGTTTCTGTTTATGAGAAAGTTGAAGTTGAATCTTTCGGGACCCTTCCCATCCCTCAGTTCCCATCGATAAACACTGATCGATGCTGATTTGGCCCAGTATCCTCAGTCTATGCCCTCTCTCTCTTCCCCATTACCTTTGTACAACATCTCATGTCGATTACTCAGACTACAGCAACGGCCTCCCAAATGGGCCCCTGCTCCGTCTTCCTCAGTCTCTCCTCACTTTTGTTACTAGACTCAACTCTCTTCCTAAAGCGCATCTCGGATTTCCTTGCTCAGAAAACATTATGGACTCCCCCAGAGCATACTGAGCAGTTTCCTCAGTCTGGCACCTGCGAACCTCTTTACAATCTGACTCCTGCTGATGTTTCTGTTTTACCTCTTTGGGGCTCTCTAACCTCTTACCCACACCCCTGCAGGTTGTGTCCAGTGGGAGAGATCAACACTGATCAATGACCACAGAAGCACACATTTGTAAATTAGAATATGGGCTCTCAATGCAGAGAGGATGTTATCAAGGCATAAAGCTAAGAACCTCTGAATTCAGAGAGCTGACCAAAGCTTGGAGAGATGTGAACAAAGGGGATGGAGAAGGAAACGGCAGCCCAGTCCAGCGTTCTTGCCTGGAGAATCCTGTGGACGGAGGAGCCTGGTGGGCTGCTGTCCATAGCATCACAGAGTTGGACACGGCTGAAGCGACCTAGCAGCAGCAGCAGCAGCAGAACAAATGGGATAGAGTGTGGGGTGTAACTGGAGAGAAGTTAGGGCCATCCACTCAGGGTTTTAAGGAGACCCAATGGCCAATTTTGTTAAGCAGTGGGAAGCTATTGGATAGTTTTAAATGGTATGGGTGATATCATCATCTCAATTTAAAAAGATGACCCTGCAGCAGGTAATCTCCTCCACATGGGGGATGTTGTCTTTAGCTTCTGATAGCCCCCAGAGAACCGGGAAACAGGGTCTTCCATAATGCACGCTCAGTCGTGTCTGACTCTCTGCGACCCCATGGACTGCAGCCTGCCAGGCTCCCCCGTCCCTGGGATTCTCCAGGCAAGAACACTGGAGGGGGGTGCCACTCCCTTCTCCACGGGATCTTCCCTACCCAGGGACCGAACCCATAAGGAGCTGCTGAATGAACACCTGGTCCAGAGGAATGAAAGCAGTCATAAAGGAAGAGGGGGAGGCAAAAAGAAGAGAGAATAAGAGGAAGCCAGTTAAACTGACTGGAGAGAGGGGAACACCATTTTGAGATTTACGTTTAAAACAATAGGATACTTTTACAGAAATATTCTAAGTGTGGGCTGCCGTTTCATAGCCGTCACCACAACTTGACAGAAACCCCGTTGAAATTTGGCTTTGGAATTGCCTTCAGAGGCTGTTTATCAATTATACACTTCAAACTGCATTGCCTTTATTGTCAAATTTGGTTACAACCTTTGTTTTTCCAAGTTTTCCCATGCCTCTTTTTTTTTTTTATATTTACCTTCTTATATTGTTTTCTTAAATTTTAAATTATATGCCTCTTCATATTGTTTATTTGGATTGCCAACTTCTAGAAGACAGAGTCTCAGAGAAGGCAATGGCACCCCACTCCAGTACTCTTGCCTGGAAAATCCCATGGACGGAGGAGCCTTGTAGGCTGCAGCCCATGGGGTCGTGAAGAGTCAGACACGACTGAGCGACTTCACTTTCACTTTTCACTTTCATGCATTGAAGAAGGAAATGGCAACCCACTCCAGTGTTCTTGCCTGGAGAATCCCAGGGGCAGCGGAGCCTGGTGGGCTGCTGTCTGTGGGGTCGCACAGAGTCAGACACGACTGAAGCGACTTAGCAGCAGTAGCAGCAGAAAACAGAATCTAAACGTTTAAAATAAATTTTAAGAGGAAAAGCAGCTGTTACAGAGCTGGGTGCCCTGTGGGGGCTCCTCCCATTTATTGTCAGGGTACAGGGTGTAGTGGGGAGGCATAGGGAGTGATAGGTTGAAAGGGCGACCAGAATCGGGGCAGTAGAAGGAGGCACCTGCCTTTCTTCTTTCTCCTTTTTCTAGTACAGAGGATGCTCAGTGTAAAATATATATATCAATGTGGAGAAGTGTCTTCATAAGGAGGGCATCATGTAGTGGATCAGGCATGGGCACTGCAGTCAGAATGCCTGGATTTGAATTCAGACAGCATCACTTACTAGCTGAGGGGCCTTGGGCAACTGACGTATCCTCTCCAGGTTTCAGTTTTCTCATATGTTGAATGGGCTGATAATACCAGCTATCCCATATGGTTAATTAAAGATTAAGTATGGAAGGTACTCAGAGAAGGCTTGGCCCACAGGAAGCACTCAGTACTTCTTAGCTGTTTTTCCTGTTACTATTCATAAGCAAGAGTGTGCCTGTGTTTGCACTTTCTCGTGTTTTAAGATTCTTTGTTCCAAAATATTTGAAATTGCAATTATGAACTTTGATGCACATTTTCCATGTATTCTTCTACAGACTTTATTTTGATGGTTCACAGAAATATAATTAGCATCATGCAAATATTTTGGTTAGGGCTAAAAGCACCTTCAACATTTAGCAAAAAGAACAAAACGCTTAAAAATCATCACGTTTTGAAAGCTAAATGTGAGAGCTCTGTGGGTAAATACCCTAACAAGTGAGAGATTTTGAATAAACAGTAATTATGTAGCAAAAATCTAAGTAACAGCTGCAGGGAATGTTGAAACAAACAGAGCCTGGAGGTTTGTGTACGTGAAGGATATAACCTGGTGGAATAATTTATTATCTGGAACTAGAGAATCCCTATGCATACTAACTCTATGCATATCATCTGTATAGGAAATTTTAGAAATGAAAATACTTCCATGTCACCTTGAAATATTTATTGCTAAAATGTTTACTTTTCAAAAGTAGTGTGATGTTAGCCAGCTGTGGACTTCTGATATAGTGATGGTTAAACATGCATATATTTCTTTAATATTGTCAGAGTTTCCTAGCCTGAATATGGCAGCAATTTTCCATTTCCTCATTGAACAGAATTTTTTGAAAGTCAGCAGTTTAAGTAAATTATGAGACAACAAAGAAGAAAGAATGAAGAGAGAGAGAAGGAGAGTAGCCTGTTGAGTAAGAGATGAAAAACTATGGAGTTGAGCACCAGTAAGTATAAGAATTAAGTAAAAATCTTGCATGTGTCTGTACTGTGAATTTTTTAGTTAAAAATAACCCACAAAGGCATCAAGATGACCTGTGGCTAGAGATGGGATCATCTTTGCATGACACCAACATGACCCCCTCATGCAGGTCCTCAGGAAACAGAGTGGAACCCCCATCCCAGATCCGAGAGGACAAGCTGAGGACCTTTCCATCCGTGTGCCTGAGAAGATCTTGATACAGTCAGAGAAAATACAGCCTCCTTTCCTACCTAATTCTTTCTGGTTATTCCTAGTCCGAGAACTGAGAAGTTCACAATATATCCCATTTTAACTGCTCTTTATAGAAATACACTTGTCAGAGTCCATCAAAGCCAAGGACAGTGTAAAAAATGGAGAAAGTTTCCAATGGGGGATAGCCATGGAAATCCCCCCAGAGAGCAAATTGTAAGTAGATTTTCCATATGACTCTCATTCTTTAAGAATTTGCTCCATGTATGCAGTCCTACTTTTGGCCAACTCCAAAGGAAATGGCCTCTCACCCTTCACTCATTCACCAAAAATCAAACAGGAAGAGATAAACAATCCTTCCACAGTGTCCCAATAAATCCTTAAGGATTGTCTTTTTATTTTCAACTTGATGTATTAATCAAATGTTAGTTGAAAAATATATTAAGAAGTTAAATTATTTTATTTCCACTACAGCTTATGTTGCAGTGGAATACAACGGTAAAACATGTTTGTGAAGTGTTGGGCTGTACCACTGTACTTTTTCTGACATAAGCAGAATGACAGGGTTTTATTTTTGCACCATTTTAGAGATGGGTAAAAACAAGACTCAGAGATTTAAGAGCTTTATAGAAGAGTCAGAAACAGCCCATTGCTCTATATTGTAAATCACCCCATTTTGAATGAAATTGCCTGATTCACAGAGAAGTTTCATGTTCACTAGGTAAGAGATGAAGAAGGGGTAGGGTTGGAGGAGGGAGAAAAAAAATTTTTTTTAATAGGAAAAGGAGAAGGGGAGGAAGAAGGAAAAAAAGAGCTAACTTATTTTTCTCTTCACTAATTTTCCCAGTTCTAAGTCAGAGCCTGGTACCTCAGGTAGAAGGGGTGTGCGGAGCTAAACCTGTACCATCTGCTGCTACTGCTACTGCTGCTAAGTCACTTGACTTGTGTCCGACTCTGTGCTACCCCATAGATGGCAGCCCACCAGGCTCCCCTGCCCCTGGGATTCTCCAGGCAAGAACACTGGAGTGGGTTGCCATTTCCTTCTCCAGTGCATGAAAGTGAAAAGTGAAAGTGAAATTGCTCAGTCATGTCCGACTCTTCGTGACCCCATGGACTGCAGCCCACCAGGCTCCTCCATCCATGGGATTCTCCAGGCAAGAGTACTAGATTAGGGTGTCATTGCCTTCTCCTGTACCATCTGAGTGTCCAACAAATTAATTGAAGGGTATTTACACTGAGCTGTCATTGTGCTGCAGACTGAGCTGGGAGGAAGGGTGGGTTTAATTTTTTCACTATATATAGCAGTGAAAATAAGCTGAGTGAAATTAAAGCAGACTTACAGTCTGTTGATTGGTTCTTGGCCAGCAAGGACCATGTGCCTGTCAGATTTACTCAGCTCTTACTACCTGGATTGCACAAAAGTTTAGGCAGTGCAGAGTGTTTTTCATTTTTTTCCCCAAAGTAATAAACTATAGATATTCTGAGTTATTGGTGTATTTGGATAGCAGATTTCAAATGTAAATACAAGAGAAAGCATGAGGCAGTTTGTTTTTCAATGAAAAGAAAATGATAAACAGATAAAGTGAACCATGCCTGTTTTTTAAAAATCTCTTTTCCTTTGGTATTCTATAGTTTGATTGTAATATTTTTGAGGGTGAGTGTATTGTTATTTACACAGTTTGCAAGTTGTTGGGCTTTTTGAATCTATGGATTCATGTCTTTCATCAGTTTTGTAAGCTCAGCATGATCTATTCAGATAGTTTCTTTCCTACATTTTCTCTGTTTTTCCTATCTGCAATTCCCATCAAACTTATGTGAAACACTCCTTTGTCCTCCATGTCTCAATGTTTTTGTACTTTTCATCTCTTTGTCTTCCTCAGTTGATGGGCTTTGGGTGATTTCCTCAGATCAGTCTTTCAGATCAACAATTCTCTCTCTCTTTTTTTTTTTTTTCTGTGACTTGTCTGTTGTTAATATGTCCATTAAGTTTTTAAATGTATACATATTCTATAGTTTTAAAATTTGAAATACTTTTCATTTAAAAATAATCATAGAATCATCAGTTGCAAAAATAGTACAGAGAGTTCATGAATACCTATGTTCAGCTTTCCCCAATGGTGACAACTAGAGTGGATTATGGAAGGAGTTGATTGGCACAATACTATCAAATAAAGAACAGATTTCACAAGTTTTTGCATATACTCATATTTTAGGTTATTTATGTATAAAACTATGACATGTATCTCAAGGGTAGGTTCATATAACCAGCATTACAGCCTTGTTCCATCACCATGAAGGAACTCCCTCATGCTGCCTCTTATAGTCTCACATCCTTTCCACCTTCTCTTAAATCTGAATATCCACTGATCTGCTCTCTATCTCTCTAATTTTGTCATTTTGAGAATTTTATATAAATGTAACTGTACAGATTATAATCCTTTGAAACTGGCTTTCTTCACTCCATATAATATCTTAGTTGTTGCTGTTGTTCAGATGCTATGTCTGACTCTTTGCTCCCTGATGGACTGCAGCATGCCAGGCTTCCTATTCTTCACTATTCCTGGAGCTTGCTCAGATTCATGTCCATTGAGTCCGTGATGCTATCTAACCATCTTATCCTCTGCTCCCTCTTCTCTTTTTGCCTTCAAGCTTTTCCAGCATCAAGGTCTTTCCAGTGGGTTAGCTCTTTGCATCAGGTGACCAAAGTATGGAACTTCAGCTTCAGCATCAGTCCTTCCAATGAATATTCAGGGCTGATTTCCTTTAGGATTAACTGGTTTGATCTCCTTGCAGTCCAAGGGGCTTTCAAGAGTCTTCTCCAGCACCATGATTCAAAAGCATTAATTCTTCAGTGCTCAGCTTTTTTTATAGTCCAGCTCTCACATCCATACCTGACTACTGGAAAAAATCATAGCTTTGATTATATGGACCTTTGTTGGTAAACTGATGTCTCTGCTTTTAAATATACTGTCNTCTCCTTGCAGTCCAAGGGGCTTTCAAGAGTCTTCTCCAGCACCATGATTCAAAAGCATTAATTCTTCAGTGCTCAGCTTTTTTTATAGTCCAGCTCTCACATCCATACCTGACTACTGGAAAAAATCATAGCTTTGATTATATGGACCTTTGTTGGTAAACTGATGTCTCTGCTTTTAAATATACTGTCTAGATTTGTTTCAGCTTTTCTTCCAAAGAGCTAGTTTCTTTTAATTTCATGGTTGCAGTCACTGTCCTCAGGGATTTTGGAGCCCAAGAAAATAAAATCTGTCACTGTTTCCCTTTTCTCCCCATCTGTGTGCCATGAAGTGATGGGATGGGAACAGATGCCATGATCTTTGTTTTTTGAATGTTGAGTTTTTTTTTATTTTTTTTTAAATTTATTTATTTTTTTAATTTATTTATTTATTTATTTTTAACTGTTTTTATTTTTTTATTTTATTTTTTTTTATTTATTTNATCTGTGTGCCATGAAGTGATGGGATGGGAACAGATGCCATGATCTTTGTTTTTTGAATGTTGAGTTTTAAGGCAGCTTTTTCACTCTCTTCTTTCACCCTCATCAAGAGACTCCTTTAGTTCCTCTTCACTTTCTGCCATTAGAGTGATTATCATCTGTGTATCTGAGATTGGTGATATTTCTTCCAGCTATTTTGATTCCAACTTGTGATTCATCCAGCCCAGAATTTCACATGATGTACTCTGCATAGAAGTTAAATAAACAGGGTGACAATATACAGCCTTGCTGAACTCCTTTCCCAGTTTTAACCTGTCAGTTGTTCCATGTAAGATTCTAACTATTACTTCTTGACTCACATACAGGTTTCTCAGGAGACAGGTAACATAGTCTGGTATTCCCATCTCTTTAAGAATTTTCCAGTTTATTGCGATCCACATGGTCAAAGGCTTTACCATTGTCAATGAAGCAGAAGTAGATGTTTTTTGGGAATTCTCTGCTTTCTTTATGATCCAAGGAATGTTGGCAATTTGATCTCTGGTTCCTCCACCTTTTCTAAACTCGGCTTGTACACCTGGAAATTCTTGGTTCATGTACTGCTGAAGCTTAGCTCAAAGGATATTGAGCATAACTTTACTAGCATGCAAAATGAGTGCGACTGTCTGATGGTCTGAACATTCTTTGACACTGTCCTTCTTGGGATTGTAATGAAAACTGACCTTTTCCAGTCCTGGGGCCACTGCTGAGTTTTCCAAATTTGCTGACATATTGAGGGCAGCATTTTAACAGCATCAACTTTTAGGATTTGAAAGAGCTCAGCTGGAATTCCATCACCTCCACTAGCCTTGTTTATACTAATGCTTCTTAAAGCTCACTTCACTTCAAACTCCAAAATGTCTAGCTGTAGGTGAGTGACCACACCATCCTGGTTATCCTGGCCATTAAGACCTTTTTGTATAGTTATTTTGTGCATTCTTGCTACATCTTCTTAATTTCTTCTACCTAAGTTAGGTCCTTACTGTTCCTCTCCCTTATTTTGCCCATGCTTGCATGAAATGTTCTGCTGAAATCTCCAATTTTTTTGAAGGCATCTCTAGTCTTTCCCATTCTATTGCTTTCCTCTACTACTTTGCATTGTTCATTGAAGAAGGGCTTCTTATCTCTCTTCACTATTCTCTGGAACTCTGCATGCAGTTGGATGTATCTTTCCCTTTCTCCCTTGCTTTTTATGCTTCTCTTTCTCCCTCAGCTGATTGTAAAGTCTCCTCAGACAACCACTTTGCCTTCTTGCATTTCTTTTTCTTTGGGATGGTTTTGGTCACTTACTCCTGTACAATGCTATGAACCTCTGTTCACAGTTCTTCAGACACTATATCTACCAGATCTAATCCCTTGAATCTATTCACCACTGTATAATCATAACAGATTTGATTTAGGTCATATCTGAATGGCCTAATGGTTTTCCCGTTCTTCATTTTAAGTCTGAATTTGCCAATGCTGATGATCTAAGCCACAGTCAGCTCCGGCTTTTGCTTTTGCTGACTGTATAGAGCTTCTCCATCTTCCCATTCAAAAAATGTAATCAATCTGATTTCAGTATTGACATTTGGTGATGTCCATGTGTAGAGTTGTTCCCTTGTGTTGTTGGAAAATTGTGTCTACACTGACCAGTGTGTTTTCTTGACAAAACTCTGTTAGCCTTTGCCCTGCTTCATTTTGTATTCCAAGGCCAAATTTGCCTGTTACTTCAGGTATCTTGGATTCTTGCTTTTGCATTCCAATCACCTATGATGAAAAGGACGTCTTTTTTGATGTTAGTTCTAGAAGATCGTGTAGGTCTTCCTAGAAGTGGTCAACTTCAGCTTCTTTGGCATCAGTGGTTGGGACATAGACTTGGATTACTGTGCTGATTGACTACTGTGCTGTGTTGAATTGTTTGCCTTGGAAACAAACCAAGATCATTCTGTTGCTTTTGAGATTGCATCCAGGTACTGTATTTCAGACTCTTTTGTTGACTATAGGGCTACTCCATTTCTTCTAAGAGATTCTTGCCCACAGATCTAATGTCCTCTGAATTAAAGTCACCCCTTCTCATCTGTTTTAGTTCACTGATTCCTAAGATGTCAATGTTCATTCTTGCCCACATCTCCTACTTTACCATGA
Organism: Oreotragus oreotragus; assembly: GCA_006410675.1. Classification (NCBI taxonomy): domain Eukaryota; kingdom Metazoa; phylum Chordata; class Mammalia; order Artiodactyla; family Bovidae; genus Oreotragus; species Oreotragus oreotragus. The sequence goes on from SJYX01001462.1 coordinate 1,340,833, forward strand.
CCAATTTACCTTGATTGTTCTTTACGGCACTGAACTTTACTTTCACCATCAGACATATCCACAACTGAGCTTCTTTTCTGCTTTGGATCAGCCTCTTCATTCTTTCTGGAGCTATTAAATTGCCCTTTGCTCTTCCCAGTAGCATACTGGACACCTTCCAACTTGGGGGGGCGGGGACCCACATCTCCTACTTTACCATGACCAATTTACCTTGATTGTTCTTTACGGCACTGAACTTTACTTTCACCATCAGACATATCCACAACTGAGCTTCTTTTCTGCTTTGGATCAGCCTCTTCATTCTTTCTGGAGCTATTAAATTGCCCTTTGCTCTTCCCAGTAGCATACTGGACACCTTCCAACTTGGGGGGGCGGGGGCGCATCCTCTGGTGTCTTTTTTTTTTTTTTCTTTTTCATATAGTTCATAGGGTTCTTGTGGCAAGAATACTGGAGTGGTTTGCTGTTTCCTCCTCCAGTGGACCACGTTTTGTCAGAACTCTTCACTATGATTCGTCCGTCTTGGGTGGCCCTACACGGCCCAGCTCATAGCTTTATTGAATTACACAAGCCCTATCACCACAACAGGGCTGTGATCCATGAAGAAGATAATGTCTTTGAGATCCATCTAAATTATTATATGTATCAATAATTTATTTAGAGAGTTTTTTACATATTCCAGATACAAGTCCATTGTTAGATATGTAATATGTAAATATTTTCACTTCCAACAAGTTTTAGCTTTTATTGCCATATTTTTAATTTCAAAAAGTTCTATTTCATTCTATTTTAAAGGTCAGCTTGATCTTTTTTCAGAGAATCTTGTACTTTTCCCTTAAGACCTTCTTTTATATAGCTAATCCTTTAAATCCTTTTAAAGATCCTTTCTATTCAAGAATTCTAACATTTAAAATTCTAATTCTGTCTTCTATTCTATTTGCATACTCTTTTTCATATTATTGTTTCCTCATATGTTTTACAGTTTTAGACCGTGAACTTGGCCTCATTCAAATTTAATCTCTTGAAATCCTGACAGAGACACATTAAGGGAACATTCTTCAAGAGAGGCTCTGTTTTTGCTTTTGTAAAATACTCCAGGACCATCACCAGCTAAACTCTACATTTTATGCTATTATCTCAATTTAAAATTTTCTACATCTTGCTTATGGCATGAGTTTGAACACAGGATGGTTATGTGGCTATAAATCCTCAGGGATATCTTAAAAACAAACAAACTCTTATCCAAAGCTAATGGATTTTTTAAAAATTTATTTTAAAATTCTGCACTCTTTTATCCTGGCTTCATGTGGCAGTTTCAGTTTCAATTTCTTGTCTCTCAGGCTGAAGGCTTTATCTCCTGTTCTTACATAGGGATTAGTATCCAAACTCCTTCCCGGCAGTAGCTGAAGCTTCAAGTCTCATGTTGACCTTACTGGCTTTTATTTTCCTTATTATTTTTGGTGACTGATGATTTCTTTTACTTTATTGTGAGCCCATCTCTTAATTTAAATATATATTTCATTTAGAAACAGTATATTTATAAATATTTGTTATATTATACCTGCTATTTCTTGTGTTTAGTAGTGGAATAGTTTTCAAACTATCTAGACATCTATTTTCCCCTTTAGCTGTTCATAACAAATTTAGCAAAACCATGTACTGAATCCTTTAGTTAAACAATGTCAGTATTCATGATGGAGATATATGTGTGGCTTTGGAAATAAATATGCTTTGAGGGTATAATTATGAGGCTCTGTTTCTCAACATAAATGTCACATCTGAAGAGAAGGCTTCCTTGACCAAATACTAGCTCCAGTCTTTCTACCCCTTTCTACCCTTTGGTCTAGTTTAGTTTCTTCAAAGCATTCACACTTTCTTATTTTTTTGATTCTTATTATATATTTATTATAAGTCTCCTCCCCACTGGGAGGTAAGTTCACAAGATTGAGCATCAGATCAGAGCAGGATAGATAATAAATTTACCCCATCTAAGGAGTCACCAAGATACTGGTGATGTGAACACATGGAGTATGACATAGGGGACCAGAGAAGCATGAATGGAAAGTGAGTTCAACACAGAAAATGGAAATTTAATGAAATGTGTGTGTGGTATTATAAGAGAGAATAAACATCTTAAAAAATATTGGCAAAATCTGGATGACAAAATTATTTTCATTGCAAATCAGTTATCCAACAATGAAAAACTTTTCATCACCTGCAGTTTTGCTTGTAGATAACTTTTTAAATAAAGGTTCCCTTTTATATAAAGTACACATATTACAAAACAGAGTTAGAAACAACATCCCAGGAAGTGTTTGGTCATGCCCACTAGGGATGGCACAGCATCACTCCAGTCGTGGCTGGAAAATCTGCCCCAAAGAGGCGAGCTGCCTGAGCATGGCGAGCAGCAGAGCCTTCCCTGGGCTTGCTCGTAGCAGACACAGAATCGAGAGAAGTATGTCTGAGGGCGAGAATTTGGCAACGCATCTCCAGCTCTGGCCAGGGTTACGGAGACCTGTTCTGAAGCATATATCAGTATGCCTGTACCTCAGGTTCAGTTCAGTTCAGTTCAGTCACTCAGTCATGTCCAACTCTTTGCAACCCCATGAATAGCAGCACACCAGGCCTCCCTGTCCATCACCAACTCCCGGAGTTCACTCAGACTCATGTCCATCAAGTCCGTGATGCCATCCAGCCATCTCATCCTCGGTCGTCCCCTTCTCCTCCTGCCCCCAATCCCTCCCAGCATCAGAGTCTTTTCCAATGAGTCAACTCTTTGCATGAGGTGGCCAAAGTACTGGAGTTTCAGCTTTAGCATCATTCCTTCCAAAGAAATCCCAGGGTTGATCTCCTTCAGAATGGACTGGTTGGATCTCCTTGCAGTCCAAGGGACTCTCAAGAGTCTTCTCCAACACCACAGTTCAAAAGCATCGATTCTTCTGCACTCAACTTTCTTCACAGTCCAACTCTCACATCCATACATGACTACTGGAAAAACCATAACCTTGACTAGGCAGACCTTAGTCGGCAAAGTAATGTCTCTGCTTTTGAATATGCTATCTAGGTTGGTCATAACTTTTCTTCCAAGGAGTAAGCATCTTTACTCAGGTATATATGCCTATACGGAAATGCCATTGGGAGCATCTGTTCGATCTAATTTTATAGATCAATAGCAGACAACCATCTGATTAAAAGTGTGGTTGTCCAGCTGTTCTGTATGGCAATCATGGGCATTTTGATCTCTGAGAAGGGTTGTTGCTGTTGCTGCTGCTGCTAAGTCGCTTCAGTCATGTCTGACTCTGTGCAACCCCATAGACAGCAGCCCACCAGGCTCTCCCATCCCTGGGCTTCTCCAGGCAAGAACACTGGAGTGGGCTGCCATTTCCTTCTTCAATGCATGAAAGTGAAAAGTGAAAGTGAAGTTGCTCAGTCATGTCTGACTCTTCACAACCCCATGGACTGTAGCCTACCAGGCTCCTCTGTACATGGGATTTTCCAGGCAAGAGTACTGGAGTGGGGTGCCATTTCCTTCTCCTGAGAAGGGTTATCCCTCCTTATAATTAGGGAGCTGGCATTCTGGTTTACACATAAGTTTTTGTGAACTTTGTATGTGGATCAGTCCCAATCAGCATTAGTGCTACATCAAGTTTAATGTCTGTCAAGCTGAAGATCAGACTGAATTTTGATCAGGGCAGCAAACCCCAGTGTCCAAGACCTGTGCTTCCTTGATGCTCATTCCTGAGCTGCCAGCATCGGACAACCCTGGAACCTTTTTATCATATTGAGTCCTAGCCCCTACATCAGTCTTTCCTGCTTCAGAGCTGGTGTGAGGTGGGGAGAAGGAAAAGGGAATCCGTGTTTTTAAGAAGCTTTTCTGATAGATCTTATGCAGCAGATATGGGAAATTGTGCCCTAAATCATTTTCTTTTCCATCTCCTTGTAACTGGAATGTGCATCCTTTTTTTTTCCCCTGCCCCCAAATAATGACTCTGATTGCAGAGGACTTAATTGAATTTAATGCAATCACCAATGCTGTAGGCTTAATCATCCCATGGATAATTGCATTTTGAAATAAGAGCTTGTTAGTACAAATAAATCTCTATAGCATTAGTATTGTCTCATCCTTTGGAGCAAGGAGAAAGGTCAGGTTTAATTCTAATGTCCTTTTACCCACCATTCTGCACCACTCTCGCACGTTTGGTGTCTCTTTGTTGTTCATCCAGGCTGCAACCACGTATGTCCTAAGGTGACATATGCAGTGATCAGAAACCAGCTGCCTCTGTGCATGATTTCAGCTGGCCCTTGAAGATTCCTGAGGAGACACAGGGTTTCACCAAGATCTCATATCTCTTCCAGTCACTTTCTCTGCAGAAAGCATCTACTTCTTTCTGGAGTAGATGGACAAGAAATCAGATTTAGTATTTGAGCCTTGGGGTGCTATGATTCAGGATTTCTGTTATTTTGGTTGGGAACAGGGTAGAGGGATTTTGATATCTTACTTTTTGCTGTTATACAACTAGGAAAGGAGAAAAGGAATCAACAGGGAACGAGCGGACTGAGCAAATAATCACATATGGCTTTCACCCAAGAAAGTGAGTTGATGCCTTTTAAAACTTTTATTTTATTGAAGTATAATTGATTTATAGTGTTGCATTAATTTTTGTGGTATAGCAAAATGGTTCAAATGTATATACATGTAAATATATATTATTTTTCTTATTTATTGTGATTTATTACAAGATATTGTGACTGCAGCCATGAAATTAAAAGACGCTTACTCCTTGAAAGAAAAGTTATGACCAACCTAGATAGCATATTCAAAAGCAGAGACATTACTTTGCCAACTAAGGTCCGTCTAGTCAAGGCTATGGTTTTTCCAGTGGTTGGATGTGAGTGTTGGACTGTGAAGAAAGCTGAGCACCGAAGAATTGATGCTTTTGAACTGTGGTATTGGAGAAGACTCTTGAGAGTCCCTTGGACTGCAAGGAGATCCAACCAGTCCATTCTAAAGAAGATCAGCCGTGGGATTTCTTTGGAAGGAATGATGCTAAAGCTGAAACTCCAGTACTTTGGCCACCTCATGCGAAGGGTTGACTCATTGGAAAAGACTCTGATGCTGGGAGGAATTGGGGGCAGGAGGAGAAGGGGACAAGAGAGGATGAGATGGCTGGATGGCATCACTGACTCGATGGATGTGAGTCTGAGTGAACTCCGGGAGTTGGTGATGGACAGGGAGGCCTGGTGTGCTGCTATTCATGGGGTTGCAAGGAGTCGGACATGACTGAACAACTGAACTGAACTGACAAGATATTGAAAACAGTTCCCTATACCATACAGTAGGACCTTGTTATTTATGCATTCTATATATAATATTTTGTGTCTGCTAAACTCAAATTCACAGTCCATCCCTCCCCACCCCCTTCCCCTTGGCCACCACAAGTCTGTTCTCTGTGTCTGTGAGTGTGTTTCCATTTGGTAGATATATTCACTGGTGTCATATTTTGACTCCACATGTAAGTGATATAATATGGTATTTGTCTTTCTCTTTCTGACTCATTTCATTTAGTATGATAATCTCTAGGTCCATCCATGATGCTGCAAATGTCATTATTTCATTCTTTTTTATGGTTGAATAACACTTTCACTTTTCACTTTCATGCATTGGAGAAGGAAATGGCAACCCACTCCAGTGTTCTTGCCTGGAGAATCCCAGGGATGGGGGAGCCTGGTGGGCTGCCGTCTATGGGGTCACACAGAGTCGGACATGACTGAAGTAACTTGGCAGCAGCAGCAGCAACCTCAGATATGCAGATGACACCACCCTTATGGTAGAAAGTGAAGAGGAACTAAAGAGCCTCTTGATGAAAGTGAAACAGGAGAATGAAAAAGCTGGCTTAAAGCTCAACATTCAGAAAATGAAGATCATGACATCTGGTTCCATCACTTCATGGGAAATAGGTGGGGAAACAATGTCAGACTTTTTTTTTTTTTTTGCTCCAAAATCACTGCAGATGGTGATTTCACTGCTATGAAATTAAAAGGCGCTTACTCCTTGGAAGAAACGTTATGACCAACCTAGATAACATGTTCAAAAGCAGAGATATTACTTTGCCAACAAAGTTCTGTTTAGTCAAAGCTGTGGTTTTTCCAGTGGTCATGTATGGATGTGAGAGTTGGACTGTGAAGAAGGCTGAGCACTGAAGAATTGATGCTTTTGAACTGTGGTGTTGGAGAAGACTCTTAAGAGTCCCTTGGACTGCAAGGAGATCCACCCAGTCCATTCTGAAGGAGATCAGCCCTGGGTGTTCTTTGAAACTTCAGTACTTTGGCCACCTGATGTGAAGAGCTGACTGATTAGAAAAGACTGTGATGCTGGGAGGGATTAGGGGCAGGAGGAGAAGGGGATGACAGGGGATGAGATAGCTGGATGGCATCACCAACTCAATGGACGCGAGTCTGAGTGAACTCCGGGAGGTGGTGATGGACAGGGATGCCTGGCGTGCTGCGATTCACGGGGTCGCAAAGAGTTGGACACGACTGAGTGACTGAACTGTACTGAGACTATATATATGTGTGTCACATCTTCTTTATCCATTCATTAGTCGGTGCCCCATTTGTGTGAAGCATTTTTGAGGATGAAGACTGCAAAGAGTTAGGGCTATCTTGTGATTTATATTTACATATTATTAACAACAAACTGCAGAACATTCTTAAAGAGATGGGAATACCAGACCACCTTACCTACCTCCTGAGAAATCTGTATTCAGGCCAAGAAACAACAGTTAGAACCAGACATAGAACAACAGACTGGCTCAAAATTGGGGAAGGAGTACATCAAGGCTGTATATTTTCACCTTGCTTATTTAACTTATATGCAGAGTGCATTATGTGAAATGCCAAGCTGGATGACTCACAAACTGGAAACAAGATTGCTTGGAGAAATATCAAAAACCTCAGATAGGCAGATGACACCACCTTTTTTGGCAGAAATAGAAGAGGAACTAAAGAGTCTCTTGATGAATGTGAAAGAGGAGAGTGAAAAAGCTGGCTTATACAGAGTGAAGTAAGCCAGAAAGAAAAACACCAATACAGTATACTAATACATATATATGGAATTTAGAAAGATGGTAATGAGGACCCTGTATGCA
>SJYX01001462.1:1348380-1365935 GCA_006410675.1 Oreotragus oreotragus
AGGGTGGGATGATTTGGGAGAATAGCACTGAAATATGTATACTATCATGTAAGAAACGAATCACCAGTCTATGTTCAATGCAGGATGCAGGATGTTTGGGGCTGGTGTATGGGGATGATCCAGAAGGATGATGTGGGGTGGGAGGTGGGAGGGGGTGGTTCATGTTTGGGAGTTCATGTATACCCATGATGGATTCATGTCAATGTATGCCAAAACCAATACAGTACTGTAAAGTAAAATAAAGTAAAAATAAAAAAAAAGGAAAAAACTGGCTTAAAACAACATTCAGAAAACGAAGATCATGGCATCCAGTCCCGTCACTTCATGGCAAATATATAGAGAAACAATGGAAACAGTGACAAACTTTATTATCTTGGGCTCCAAAATCACTGTAGATGGTGACTGCAGCCATGGAATTAAAAAACACTTGATTCTTGGAAGAAAAGCTATGACAAAACTAGACAGTATATTGAAAAGCAGAGACATTACTTTGCCAACAAAGGTACACATAGTCAAAGCTATGGTTTTTCCAGTAGCCATGTATGGATGTGAGAGTTGGATCATACAAAAGGCTGAGTGCTGAAAAATACATGCTTTTGAACTGTGGTGTTGGAGAAGACTCTTGGGAGTCCCTTGGACTGCAAGGAGATCCAACCAGTCCATCCTAAAGGAGACCAGTCCTGAATATTCATTGGAAGGACTGATGCTGAAACTCCAATACTTTGGCCACCTGATGCAAAGCATTGACTCATTAGATCATGGATCACCTTGACCAAAAAAACTGAAACTATAAAGCTTCTAAAATAAAACCTAAGAGAATATGTTTGCTAAAATGTGTTAGACAGAACAATCACTGAGTATAAAAGAAAAAAGTTACATTGAACTTTATAAAAATTTACCATTTTTGTTCCTCAGAAGACATCATTAAGAAAATTAAAAGGTAAGCCACATGCAAAGAGAAATATTCNCTGAAACTATAAAGCTTCTAAAATAAAACCTAAGAGAATATGTTTGCTAAAATGTGTTAGACAGAACAATCACTGAGTATAAAAGAAAAAAGTTACATTGAACTTTATAAAAATTTACCATTTTTGTTCCTCAGAAGACATCATTAAGAAAATTAAAAGGTAAGCCACATGCAAAGAGAAATATTCACAGTATATATATATCCATATCCAGATACTATCAAGAATTCCTATAATTGAGTAATAAAAAGACAATGCAATAAAAATGAGCAACAGACGACCCAGCACTTTGTGAAAGAAGATACATGAAGGGTCCATAAGCGTATGAAAGATGGTCAAGTTCACTGAGTGAGTTCAAATTAAAACCACAATGACCACTTCCATCCATAAGAATGGCTAAAATGAAAAAATAGAATAACTTATAATACTAAATGTTACCAAGAATGTGGAGCAAGGGACTGTAACTCTCATACATGGCTGGCACAACCATTTCAGAAAATTATTTGTTAATTTCTTATAAATTTAAATATTTGATATTATGATATATTTAAATATTTGATACATTATGGTACAGAAATTCCACTTCTGGGTAAATAAAAGTCCAGATAAAAAATGATAAATAGAAACAAAGTCAATAAAACTACATGTGTATAAAAGTTATATTCATTATAGCCCCAAACTGAAAATAACCCAGATGACTGTCAACAGGAGAATGGATAAACAAACTGGTATAACCATTCAATGAAATACTACTCAGTAGTAGGAAGGAGCTAACTACCAACATATAAAACCACATGGATACAGCTCAATTGCATTATGTTGACCGAAAGAAGCCAGTCACAGAAGAGTCCATTCTCTGTGATTCTATTTGTATGAAATTCTGGTTGAGCAAAACTAATCTACAGTGGGAGAAATCAGAATCGTGGTTGCTACCGTTGGTAAGATTGGACTAAGAAAATGTTGCCAAAACTTGGCCTCTGCTCACCGGTGATGAATAGAAACACGAGGAGAGTTTTGGGTGAAGTAGAAAAGAGAAGCTTTAATTGCTTTGCCAGGCAAAGGGGACCACAGTGGGCTAAGGCCCTGAAGACTGGGTGACCCATCCTGGAGGGAAGAGAGAGGAGTTTCAATGTTCAAGGAGGGGAGTGTGATCAGCTCACAGAGAGTTCTTGGATTGGCTGGCATCAGGGTGAAGTTTCAAGCATCATCAGCCTTCTGGTTTCAACTAGTTTAGGGTCTATGATCTTGTGGTCAGCAGCTTTCATCTGGAGGGTGGGCTGCTGCTGCTGCTGCTGCTAAGTCACTTCAGTTGTGTCTGACTGTGCGACCCCTTAGACGGCAGCCCGCCAGGCTCCCCTGTCCCTGGGATTCTCCAGGCAAGAACACTGGCGTGGGCTGCCATTTCCACTTCCCGTAAAAACTGCTAGGGAATGTGTGTCAGGCCTTTGTCTATACCTTTCAGGAAGCCGGGAGTTTGGTGAGTCTGTTGTGGGGCAGAATTATAGTCTACACTGTTACCAGTGCCCTAGCCCAACAGATCTTCGTTTCTCCATCTCCACATTTCCCAACCATCAACGCTTGAGTCGGCACTTCCCATAAAAACTGCTAGGGAATGTGTGTCAGGCCTTTGTCTATACCTTTCAGGAAGCCGGGAGTTTGGTGAGTCTGTTGTGGGGCAGAATTATAGTCTACACTGTTACCAGTGCCCTAGCCCAACAGATCTTCGTTTCTCCATCTCCACATTTCCCAACCATCAACGCTTGAGTCGGCATTTTACTTCAAAAGAAGGGACACAGGAGCTTGTACATGGTTTCAAAAGGGCAAGAGAAAACTTTCTCAAGTGATGGGAATGTTCTCTACCTTGGACTTGTGGCTACACAGGTGTATTTATTTGTCAAAGCTCAGAAATTCACTTAAAATATATTGGGTTGACCAAAAAGTTCATTCAGATTTTTCCATCCAAGCGAACTTTTGGCTAACCCAATGTTTTTAATAAAAGCATTAGTTCGAGACTTGCCTGGTGATCTAGTGGCTAGGACTCCAGGCTTCCACTGCACATTGCCCGAGTTTGATCCCTGATCAGGGAACTAGACCCCACACGCCACAACAGAACTCTTGCATGCCGCAATGAAGACTGAAGATCCCGCAGGCCGCAGCTAAGATCTGGTGCAGCCAAATAGATAAATACATTTTTGTTGTTGTTGTTTTAAAAGAGCATTAGTTCAAAAGAAGAAATAGAACCACTGTGGGTTGTTCATATTGAAATGCTGTGTACATTTTCGAAACAATAAACCAAAGTGTGTTCAGATCTGGGTCCCCAGGAGAAAGAAGGATCAGGAAGTGATAATGCAATGAGAAAGGTAAGGAATGAGGAGGCGCAGACTAGAGCGAGGGGACAAGGGAAGGCATCATGTCATTCTAGTCGTTCATTGGGAAAGCAGGTGTGTAGTTAGATATTTGCCTGTGGTCATTCCTCGAAACTCTGGAGGGCATAACAGACCAGTGGATAAAAGCTACAAAAAGGAAAATTCTTCCAGATACCAAGCAATGAGGTTGCAGAGCAAAGCAAAACTTGGGCAGGCAACAGGAACCCGCACAGAGCCTGGACAAGAGGGGGCGGAGGCCTGGCCCACACGTGCTGTGGGGATGGCGAGCCGGAAAAGGACAGTGGGTTTGAGAAGTGGCAGGAAGTACAGCTGGTGTGTGTGTGTGTGTGTGTGTGTGTGTGACAGAGAGTGTGGGAGAGAGATGCAAAGGAGAACAGTAAATTAAGAATGATTCCCACATTTTTTCTAAGAAGACATCGTTGGTCTTAGTATGTGTCATAGGATTTTATGAATCATGAATTTGTTTTTAAATGTTAGGCTTAAAAACTGTGCAATTGTGTCTGACTAAGAACTGAAATAGATTTTAAAGAAAATGTGAATGAGTCACAGAGCTGTTGGAAACAGGAACCAGAAGCCAAACCACCCACCTGTGGAACGCCTCAAAGCAATAGTAAGAAGGTAAGCTGGCCCTTCCAGCCCCAGCTCACCACCTTGGGTCAGCTTCTGGCACTTAGTTAATCTGATATGTCTCTTGTTTATTTGGTGGTTTATGTTGCCCACCTCTGCCCGCTAGAATGTAAGCTTCTTAAGAGCAAGGATGTTGCAGTCTTACTGCTGGATGCCCAGCGACTAGCACACAGATGGTGCCCAGTCAACACCTGAGGCTTGGAAGGTTTCAGGCAGAGTTTATCTGACGATGGCTGCCTGGTCACTGGGAATGAAGCACTGCAGAAACACAAACGCTAGCCATTCATATATGCCGCTTTCAGGTGTTTGCTTCCAAGTCTAAGGCGCTCCCCCCACATCCTTGTGGCACTCATGCCTCGAGCCAGTGCAGGTCCCATGAGCCTCTGCCTTGCTCCAGCCGCTGCTGATCAAACAGCTACAGCCAGGGCTCCAAAAGACCAGTGCTGCCAACACACGCATCCTGTGCTGCCGGGGCATCTCTGATGCCAGCGTGTGAGATGCTACAAGAACCTGCTGGGCACTCAGTTCAGTTCAGTCACTCAGTCGTGTCCAACTCTTTGTGACCCCATGGACTGCAGCATGCTAGGCCTCCCCTGTCCATCACCAACTCCTGGAGTTTACTCAAACTCATGTCCGTTGAGTCGGTGATGCCATCCAACCATCTCATCCTATGTCATCCCCTTTTCTTCGTGCCTTCAATCTTTCCCAGCATCAGAGTCTTTTCCAATGAGTCAGCTCTTTGCATCAGATGACCAAAGTATTGGAGCTTCAGCTTCAGCATCAGTCCTTCCAATGACTATTCAGGACTGGTTTCCTTTAGGATGGACTGGTTGGATCTCCTTGAAGTCCAAGGGACTCTCAAGAGTCTTCTCCAACACCACAGTTCAAAAGCATCAATTCTTCGGCACTCAGCCTTCTTTATAGTCCAACTCTCACATCCATACATGACTACTGGAAAAACCATAGCTTTGACAAGATGGACATTTATGGATAAAGTAATGTCTCTGCTTTTTAATATGCTGTCTAGGATGGTCACAGCTTTTCTTCCAAGGAGCTGGGCAATCACAAATGTGCAGTTCAGAAATGTGAGTACTACTGGACCACCCTTGATCAAGTGGGGACAGATATTGACGGACAGATATTTCCCCCTGCTGTAATCAAGGCTGGTAGTCCTGAGAAAACACCAGGCAGGAGGCTCCTCAGAAAGTTCAGGCAAGATCGAGCAGCACCTGTCACAGGGGCCAAACTGATAATGCATCTAAATATTGCTTTCCCCTTTTTCCCTGGTTCCTAGTTCCCCTCCGCCCTTCTCCACTCTTCCATGGGATCATTTCCCAAGAAACCCACTTGCCTGTGTGCGTTTGTCTCAGGCTCTGCTTTCTGGGTGACCCAGGCTAAGACAACAATCCAATTCTCACTTCCTTGAATCTGAAAGTGTTCTGTTGTTTCAGGAAAATCCCCTATATATAGGTCAGACTTCTCTGGCAACAAGAAGGACACCTCAAAACCCTTTAACTCCCTGGTTCCCTGAAGTTCCAAGGCAAAGTGAGAATGAGCAAAGTGGTACCCAGGTAAAGTCAGGGTCCCGGGCCCTCACCAGCTATTGTCCAACGGGTACTGGCAAACCCTCTCTGAATAGCAGCCAGGGCAGTTGTCATTGGATGTGGAAGACGAGTGCCAGGCTGGGGATGGCAGCTGTCTGGAAGCGCATTGATGGGCTGGACAAGTGGGTGACATGGAGATTTCTCTTCTGTGCCATTGAAGCCAATCGTTGGTAAAATCCCTCTCCCTTGCCTTCTCAAATCAGGATGAAGACTTGCATGTCCTCAAGCCTGAGCAATAAATGTTTGTCCAAATTGTTTTCCAGGAACTTGGAGTTTGCTGTGTCTGGTTCAAGCTGAGCTAGTTAAGGCTGATTAGAACCACCAGCCCTCCAACTCGGCGTGCACACGTGTCTGCCGGGTGACCTCTCGAAGGCAGAGGACTGAAAACTCCACCCTCAGATGGTGCTATGTGCTTCCATGTTTGAATGTGGGGAGACCTGGAGCTTAGTCACGACTGTGCAGAATGACAAATACCGCCCCTTCCCCAGACTGCCCATGCCTTAGCCCACGCTGGTTCTTTATGCTTTATGCTGTAAACACTCAAGCCCCCTGCCTCTGAGGAGGTGAGTCTGACACAGGTTTTGCCGCCTCCTCACATAGCTGATTTGTGAATAAACCCTCTCTCTGTTGCAAACCTTGGTGTCTCAGCGCTTTTGCTTGCCGCACGCCAGGCAACAGAAACCTGAGTGGTAACGGCTGCGCATCCAAGCAAACCGGTGAGATCGCCGAGAGGGGAGAGAGGCCTTGGGCCTGGAGACGCGGCACAGGCAGGAACAGGGAAGTTCCTTCCTCTCTGGTGGGATCTGCCTTATTCCCTGGCCTCCCTTTCTATTTGTTGAGCTAAGATTCACATAACAAAATCGACTGCTTCACAGTGTACAGCTCAGTGGCGTTTGGGGCAGTCCCACGTTATACATCTATCGCCTCTCAGTTCAGTTCAGTCGCTCAGTCGTGTCCAACTCTTTGCGACCCCATGAACTGCAGCACGCCAGGCTTCCCTGTCCATCACCAACTCCCAGAGTTCACCCAAACTCATGTCCATTGAGTTGGTGATGCCATCCAACCATCTCATCCTCTGTCGTCCCCTTCTCCTCCTGCCTTCAGTCTTTCCCAACATCGGAGTCTTTTCCAAGGAGTCCTTCGCATCAGGTGGCCAAAATATTGGAGTTTCAGCTTCAGCATCTACCTAGTTTCAAACAATATCCGAAAGGAAAGGAAACGGCTCAAAAAGGAAATTGTATTCCTCTTAAGGCATCAAGTCCCATTCTCTCACCTCCCTTTCCAGACCCTGGCTACAATTAATCTGCTTCCCATCTCTATGGACTTGCCTGTTCTGGATATGCATCTAAGTGGAATCATGCAGTATGTGTGACCTTCTGTGTCTGAATGTTTTCCACATGCATCCACGTTGTAGCGTGGGTCAGAACTTCCTTCCTTTTCACACTGAATGATGTACAATGTGAGGCATCACATTTTGCTGATCTGTTCATCACATGATGGACATCTGGGTTGTCTCCACCTTCCTCTGACCATCGTGGTTAGTGCTCCTATGACCATTTGTGTACAAGCATGTGTTCGAGTCCCTGTGTTGGAGTCTGAGTTTAAAACTAGGAGTGGAATTGTTGCCCATCCATTTTCACGTGGGCTTTTTTTTTTTTTTTTAACCAGTGATGTCGTACTCACTAGCACCCGGATGTGTAGGTTCAGTATCTGTGGATAGGGAGAGCTGACTATACTTCCATTTGGCCAAAGCTGAAGAAGCTGGCTTCTGAGGATGTCTGAGGGAGCTGACCAAAGTGTGTCGCCGTCTCCTTTTTCTTCACAATAAGGATCTCAGTCTTACTGTGAACTGATTCAGATGGGTTGGTGAATTTGGCTGAAGGTGAACGCTATGTGTGTGTCTATGAGCACAAATGCTGGATTTAGGTACAGCTATGATTTCGTAGAATTGATGCTTTTGAACTGTGGTGCTGGAGAAGACTCTTGAGAGCCCCTTGGACAAGGAGATCCAGCCAGTCCATCCTAAAGGAGACCCAGCCAGTCCATCCTAAAGGAGACCAGTCATGAGTATCCATTGGAAGGACTGATGCTGAAGCTGAAGCTCCAGTACTCTGGCCCCTGATGCGAAGAGCTGACTCCTTGGGAAAGACCCTGATGCTGGGAAAGATAGGAGAAGGGGACGACCGAGGATGAGATGGCTGGATGGCATCACTGACTCGATGGACATGAGTTTGAGTGAACTCTGGGAGTTGGTGATGGACAGGGAGGCCTGGCATGCTGTGGTCCATGGGGTCACAAAGAGTCGGACACGACTGAGAGATAGGGAGAGCTGACTATACTTCCATTTGGCCAAAGCTGAAGAAGCTGGCTTCTGAGGATGTCTGAGGGAGCTGACCAAAGTGTGTCGCCGTCTCCTTTTTCTTCACAATAAGGATCTCAGTCTTACTGTGAACTGATTCAGATGGGTTGGTGAATTTGGCTGAAGGTGAACGCTATGTGTGTGTCTATGAGCACAAATGCTGGATTTAGGTACAGCTATGATTTCGTAGAATTGATGCTTTTGAACTGTGGTGCTGGAGAAGACTCTTGAGAGCCCCTTGGACAAGGAGATCCAGCCAGTCCATCCTAAAGGAGACCCAGCCAGTCCATCCTAAAGGAGACCAGTCATGAGTATCCATTGGAAGGACTGATGCTGAAGCTGAAGCTCCAGTACTCTGGCCCCTGATGCGAAGAGCTGACTCCTTGGGAAAGACCCTGATGCTGGGAAAGATAGGAGAAGGGGACGACCGAGGATGAGATGGCTGGATGGCATCACTGACTCGATGGACATGAGTTTGAGTGAACTCTGGGAGTTGGTGATGGACAGGGAGGCCTGGCATGCTGTGGTCCATGGGGTCACAAAGAGTCGGACACGACTGAGTGACTGAACTGACTGACTGATGAAATCATTTCAGGGAAGCAAGCCAGCAATGTCACTGTATCCTGATTTCCACATTCCCTTGTGGGAAGTCCTTCATCTGGGTGACTGGTTATTTGTATTGGTTACCTATTTGTACTGGTTACCATGTAAGCATTATCTGGAAAAAATCTTGAAAAAAACACAGGGAAAAATAGAATGAATTTGATTCTACGAAGCTTAAGGTCAGTTCTCCAAATGGAAACAATCTACCTGTACTGTGACTCGTTGAAGGTTTATCCGTTTTCAAAAGTGTGAATGCCCTGTAGACTGAATTCAGAAATGTCTCACTGAGGCAGTTTTAAGACATTAAGTCACCATTGGCTTTGATTAGAACCAATTCTAAGAAATGGATACTGTTTTAAACAAAAAAAAGTCCCAGAGTTCTCTTTGAGCAAACTATTTTGAAAAGTTAAGCATGCATCTGAGTATACATGTTAGTCAGGGACAAATCTGTGGTCAAGGCTGAGATGTGAAATGCTAACAGGGACAGACAATGCATTAAAAACACGCGTGCGCCCACCAGGTCTCGGCCCCTCACCTTTTAATTCAACTCAAGAGCTTTTACTTCCCCTGTGTGTACAGGTGTCTAGGTGCCTCTGCAAGAGAGATGCTTTTCCCGTTCCCACCATGTTGTCTGTCCTGCTGTGAGCTCTCAAGTCACTCCCCTCTCAGATTTTCTGCTTGGAGGTCACTGACAGTGGAGCGATATAAACACAGGCTGCATTGCTGAGGTGTTTAAGGTTTTGTTCATAAATCTCTGTGGGAACCTTGCACAGGCCCTGCTTCAATTATTTTCTTTCAGAATCTCAGGGTCAACAGGAACAACAACCCTTTGGGAGCCAGCTTGCTATTTTGATTTTAACCCCATCATCACCAATCTGACAAAGTGTTTTAATGGTAATGGTTTTCCTGAGAAAGCTGAATTTGCATCTTTGGGTTTCATGCATATTTTAGTGATGTATGCAGAAGGGAAGCTGCAAGGAAATATGGAGAATGTTAGCACTGAGAATTTAGGGGGAAAAAACTAGCCAAGATCCCTAGGAAGGCTCCAAGTTTTAAATCTTACAGTTCCCAACAAAGGTTTCTTTACTATCTCATCCCCACAAAAATAGCGTTCCCAGAGCACCTAACTATAGCTCTTTCATTTACCTGGCATTGTGCAGTGTAATCCTCTCTTAAACCTCAGGAGTGGTGTTTTAACTCTGGCTTTCTAGATGAAAGAACTGAGGCCCAGGAAGAAGCAGAGTATGCTGGCCAGAAGCGTGGAATCAGAAGGAAACAGAACTGGGGTCAAATCCTATCTCCACCTCTGTCAAGTTATTTGATCTTTCTTTTCTCAGTTTCCATGTCTGTAAAATGGAACCAAGAAAACCTTAGTAACCAGGTCATTTGGTTGCTGAGGGGATTAAATGGCTGTATAAATGCACTTAAGTTCGCAGGAAAACTCCAAATCAGGTCCTTCAGCCCCCTCAGCCATGACAGGTTTTAAATCCCTGGCTTCTGTTCTTGGAAAGGCCTCTCATCTGTTTGCGTTTGTCAAAGTGAGGCTGTAAAATTGAGCTCATCCACCACCTACAAGTGTAAGCCATCTCACTGGAAAATTTCCATAAAACTGTTTGTTCTTTGCTGAATTGGAGGTAAGAAGAGTTTCAATCTCGCAAGGATATCATGTGGAAAAAAGTGAGATAATAAGCACAGGGCCTGCCATGTAATACTAACTGTGACTTATTAACTGTATTATTATTACTAAATCACACACTATTTAATGTCTATTATTATTTTTACTATCACTTAGCCTTTAAAATCTATACTAATTTCCTTGCCCTCTATCCATATCAAGGGAAAAAAAAATGATGTCTCACTTTTTACAATTGCCAACATCCACTGGATCATCAAAAAAGCAAGAGTTCCAGAAAAACATCTTTTTTTTTTTTCCAGAAAAACATCTATTTCTGCTTTATTGACTATGCCAAGCCTTTGACTGTGTGGATCACAAAAAACTGAATGGGTGTATAAATGCACTTAAGTTCGCAGGAAAACTCCAAATCAGGTCCTTCAGCCCCCTCAGCCATGACAGGTTTTAAATCCCTGGCTTCTGTTCTTGGAAAGGCCTCTCATCTGTTTGTGTTTGTCAAAGTGAGGCTGTAAAATTGAGCTCATCCACCACCTACAAGTGTAAGCCATCTCACTGAAAAATTTCCATAAAACTGTTTGTTCTTTGCTGAATTGGAGATAAGAAGAGTTTCAATCTCGCAGGGATATCATGTGGAAAAAAGTGAGATAATAAGCACAGGGCCTGCCATGTAATACTAACTGTGACTTATTAACTGTATTATTATTACTAAATCACACACTATTTAATGTCTATTATTATTTTTACTATCACTTAGCCTTTAAAATCTATACTAATTTCCTTGCCCTCTATCCATATCAAGGGAAAAAAAAATGATGTCTCACTTTTTACAATTGCCAACATCCACTGGATCATCAAAAAAGCAAGAGTTCCAGAAAAACATCTTTTTTTTTTTTNTTGATGAAAGTGAAAGATGAGAATAGGAAAGTTGGCTTAAAGCTCAACATTCAGAAAACGAAGATCATGGCATCTGGTCCCATCACTACATGGGAAATAGATGGGGAAACAGTGGAAACAGTGTCAGACTTTATTTTTTTGGACTCCAAAATCACTGCAGATGGTTATTGCAGCCATGAAATTAAAAGACGCTTACTCCTTGGAAGGAAAGTTATGACCAACCTGGATAGTATATTCAAAAGCAGAGACATTACTTTGGCAACAAAGGTCCGTCTCAGCAAGGCTATGGTTTTTCCAGTGATCATGTATGGATGTGAGAGTTGGACTGTGAAGAAAGCTGAGCTCCGAAGAATTGATGCTTTTGAACTGTAGTGTCCGGGAAGACTCTTGAGAGTCCCTTGGACTGCAAGGAGATCCACCCAGTCCATTCTAAAGGAGATCAGTCCTGGCTGTTCTTTGGAAGGAATGATGCTGAAGCTGAAAGTCCAGTACTTTGGCCACCTCATGCGAAGGGTTGACTCATTGGAAAAGACTCTGATGCTGGGAAGGATTGGGGGCAGGAGGAGAAGGGGACGACAGAGGATGAGATGACTGGATGGCATCACGGACTCAATGGATGAGAGTTTGAGTGAACTCCGGGAGTTGGTGATGGACAGGGAGGCCAGGTATGCTGCAATTCATAAGGTTGAAAAGAGTCGGACACGACTGAGTGACTGAACTGACTTTTTTTTATAAAAAGTAGTTATTCTTCAAACATATCTATTTATTTTCCATTTTTAGACTGGACATTGACTTCACTGTACCATGTACATTACAATCCAGGTACTAGATGGCATCAGGAGACCTATGTTCTTATCTCCAGCAACATGAATTTACTGTGTGACCTTGGGCAGGTCATTTGACATTTCTGTTCCTCAGTTTCTTCATCTGTTAAAAGATAGAACTAAAATCACTTTTAGCATTCAGATTCCATGTTTGCAACTCTTCATATGTGTCAGTATACATGAATGTTATCTCTGCATCATAATTATTTTAATTATTTAAAACAACTTTGTAACTAGCTCATTTAAGCCTTTATTTCTATTTTTCTTATGAGATAATGCACAAAGTTCTGCAGGTGGTAAACAGCAGAAACAGGACTAGGAAATACAAGCCTCAGCCTTCAGTTTCTGGTTTACTTTGGAAACCGTCCTTGGAAACAATCCCACAGACTTCGCTGGAGGTGTGGGAAATGAGAAGACAGTGGTGAGAGGCACGCTTCCACCATTACTGGGATGCTCTTGCTTCCACCATTCTCAGGGATGCTCTTGTCCATCTTTAGGGCAAATGTTTCTGCTTTTCTCTACTTTGGACATTTTTCAAAAATAGCTCAAAATTTCTCAGAAAACATTATCAACAGTTTTAGGATGCATACCTTTAGGATGCAACCATCCCACTACTTCTGGGTATACATGCAAAGGAAGTCAAACCAGGATGTAGCATTACTTGCAGTAACCAAGGTGTGAAAACAACTAAATGCCCATCAATGGTGAATGGATAAAGAAAGTGGAGTGTATATATATACAGCAGAATATTATTCAGCCTTAATAAAGAAGGAAAATTCTGGGACTTCCCTCATTCAGATTCTGTGCTTCTGCTGCGGGGGACACAGATTTGATCTCTGGTGGGGGAACTGAAATCCCACAAGCTGTGAGGCATGGCCAAAAGAAAAGGAAAATTCTAGCATTTGTAACGACATAGATGAACCGAGAGAACACTGTGGCTAAGTAAAATAAACTGGATGAAGAAACAGAAATACAAATACTGCGTGGTCTCACTTTTGTGTGGAATCTAAAAATGTCCAGCTCATGGAAATAGAGGAGCAGGAGCTGGGGGTGGGGGGGAGAAATGGGGAGATGGTCAAGGGGAACCAAATGTCAGTTATGAGATGAATCAGTTCTGGAACTCTAATATACTAACATGATTATAGTTAACTATTTGTATTGTATACTTGAAATTTGCTAAGAAGGGAGATCTTGTTATCAACAAATATGTGCATGCGTGGAAGCACACACACACACACACACACCCCTCTTAACAGAGGCATGTGTTGTGGCCATGGAAATTCTGATTCAGGTCTGAAACGGGGTCCTGGATATGTTTGTTTGTTTGTTTTTAAGTTTCTCCAGATGATCCTGATGCTTGGATTAATCTGACAATCATTTCCTACTGACAACACGGCAAAAATGATCCAAAGCACCAAGACAGAACAAAATGTTTGTGTGCATTAACATCTATCTCATTACAAATTAATCGTTTCATTCACTGAAGTAAAGGAGAATGAGAGGATCACAACCAGAAGAGAATGAAGCTTCTGACCAGGGTTGTGCCCTTTTCTTTGATTTTTCTTGTCCTGGAGATGCTGGAGCACGTATGGATATCCAGAGGAATCAGAGGAGGAAACCTGCAGAAGGAAGCAGGCTTGGGGGTGCAGGGACCGGAGGACTGGGGGCCAGGTGGACCCCTGCCATGGACTCGCTGTGAGATCTAGAGAGATTCATCGCACTTTCTGTGCCTGCTTTTGCATCCCCTGAATGGAGATAGTAATAGCTATCTGAGTACGCTAGTTTGAACACTGGAGTTTAGATAAGAGAATGAACAGGACGTGTTTAGTCTGTGCCAAACATGTGAAAATGAAAGTATTAGTCACTCAGTCGTTTCTGACTCTCTGAGACCCCATGGACTAAAGCTGACCACACTCCTCTGTCCATGGAATTCTCCAGGCAAGAATGCTGGGGTGGGTTGCCATTTCCTTCTCCATAGTGATCAGCGATCGAGCTGTAGACTCTAACAGACTCCTATCTGTGCCCCTTTCCCCTTCTTGAGCTTGCTATGGGGAAACAGGTGCTGCGATTAAAAATCTGGTGGGATTAGTCACTTTTTACTCTTGTCTTTTTTTTTTTTCTATATTGCTTCTGTCCTTCAAAAAGAGTGAAAGGTAAAAATACACATTTGAGGGTTTCACATAGTAGTTGCTGTGACAAGTTCATCCACAGAAACCTTAATTAAAACGTTGGAAAACTAGAAGAGGGAGCTGTTCTGTCCTGAGACCACGGCAGAGCCTGACAGGAACACAGACTCCTCTTTACAGGCAACAGTTCCGCCAGGGAAAAGCCCTGGCCTCCTGGTTTACTCCAGCCCTCCCAGCTTCCTCTTCCTCCATAAAAGTGCTGTCTCTCCCTTGCTGCGCAGGGACTTGCACGTGGCTTTCCATGGATGCAGGCTCCGTGTTCCTTTTTTTTTTTTCAGTTCTTTGCTGATTGTGGCTTCCCTGGTGGTTTGCCTGCCAGTGCAGGGGACATGGGTTCGATCCACGGCCCGGAAGATTCCTCATGCCACAGGGCAACTAAGCCCATGTGCAGCAGCTACTAAACTCGAGCTCCGGAGCTCGCACACAGCGGATACTGAAGTCTGCTTGCCCCAGAGCCCGCGCTCCGCAGTAAAAGAAGCCAGGCATTAAGTCCGTGACCCGCAATGCTAGAGCAGCCCCTGCTCCCCACAGCTAGAGAAGCTCTGGGTGCAGCAACAGAGACCCAGAGCAGCCAAAATAAATAACAAATTCGCTGCTGATCCTCAATAAATCTGTTTTATGGTTGCAGAAATAAGCAGCAGGTCAACATTGTGAATTCAAGCCTGAACTTCCGCTGACTACAGCGTGAACCAGGGTTTTGCTCACATTTAAACTGTTTCCCTGTTTTAGTTTTTTAGCTTATTCTCAGAAACATACTGCCTTGGAGCGTGGACTTTGCCTCTGACACCTTGGTCAGCAGAGGAGAGCAAAGGGAGTGTGTGCATGCATGCATGCTAAGTCGCTTCTTTCATGTCCAACTCTTTCCAACCCTATGGATTGTAGCCCACCAGGCTCCTCTGTCCATGGGGATTCTTCAGGCAAGAATACTGGAGTGGGTTGCCATGCCCCGCTCCAGGGGATCTTCCCAACCCAGGGATTGAACCTGCGTCTCCTGCAACTCCTGCATTGCAGGCTGATTCTTTCCCTCTGAGCCACCGGGGAAGCCCAAGCAAAGATAATATAAAGTGGCGAACAGGGCATGGCTCAAATACAGGGAGAACGAGAGCTCTCTGAATGTCTTGGCTAATTGGGAGATCACACACCTTCTGTCAGCGTGTTCTGTTTTGTCAGTCTCTGCCTTCCCCATGGGCTGGGGACATGCTGGCCACACACCTGCAGGGAGTGGAAGAATGATCTTTGCCACCAACTTCTATTTCCCAGGGCAGACATGCAGGTGTCTGAAAACACCTAACATGATGGACTTGCTCCCAGCTGCCCGCAACTCAACCTGAACTGCAAACATTTCCTCCAGGGCCCAAAGAACACGAGCTTCGAAAAGCACTGACAAACTGCAAAGTACTTGAATGGTGACCGAGGCGTTTGCAGCCCACCTGACTTCACCCCTGGGAGGGTAGAGTGTGCATTGAGGCACTTTCAGCAGAATAACTGAGCCTGTCATATCCAGGGAAATGTTTCTGTGTGTCATTTCCTCTGTGTCTCATTTTAGAAAAGAGAATTGGATTCAGTGTTTGTGACCTTCATGTTTAAGCTTTACAATGTCTGTCCTAAAAGTATTGCTCACTGTCAATTTTAAAGTTTAGGAGACAGCACTGAGACTCTTTTGGGGGAAAGGGGGGATAAATCTTAGCAAGAAGTGATGCAATGGTAACGTAGCAACAGGTTCAATTGATTAAATTACCCAAGGAGATCTCCCTTTGGCATCAGGAAGGGATTTGTATCAAACCCAGGGTAGGGTGTGAGTCACTCTGAGTCATGGACCATATAACCTCATAGAGTTCTTCAGTTTGGAATCACATTACCTTATTAACAAGAAAGGTGAATTTCTGAGTATCTCCGTTTTTCTCTCAACAGTTACTAATCACCCCAGATGAAAGCATATAGTCACGGTGTAGATTATCTAAAGTGGCAAATGGTGTAAACATTTATGTGCCCTTTGCTTTCAAATACTAAGTGCATTTTTGGAGCCGTAGGGGCTGTTTTCCCTGTCAGAACAAAGATCACTCCAGATGGGCAAAATGTCTAGAGTAAATGATTTAAAGTGAAAACGAATTTGGCCAGTATAAGAAATTGTAACAGAGTCAGTATGGCAACAGCAGAATAGATGAGAGAGAGAGTGGACAAGGCCAGGTTGAAGAGGCAGGTGAGGGTGTGATCCTGCCAGGGTAGAAGGGAGAACCAGGGAGATGATGCTACAAGTCCAGAGGGATAGATACAGGGGACTGGGCAGGACTGGTAGGAGTGGAGATGGACTGACATAGGATTTGAGATGCAGTTGACAGAACAGGCTGTGGATTAGACTATGGTGGTAGGAAAGGGGCTGATGGGGAAGAGGCGAGAGTTGAGAAGAATGAATAATCAAAGGTAGCTTCCAAAGCCAAGCCTGAGATGCAGGCCTTTTTGAGGGAGAGGTGGAAGAGTATGCATTAAGGGTCTTGTTTTGGCCATCTTAAGCATGGAGTGACTGTTATGCGCCTAAGTAGTGATATCCTGGAGGAAGCTGGGTACCTAAGTGTGGGGTTCCTGGGAGAGGTCAAGCTAGTGATGATGATTTGGGTGTCACTGGCTTCCAAATGGCCCTTAAAGCTCTGAGACTAGATGGAATCACCTAGTGGGAAGGTGTTCAGTTCATTCACTCAGTCGTGTCCAACTCTTTTCAACCTCATGAATCACAGCATGCCAGGCCTCCCTGTCCATCACCATCTCCTGGAGTTCACTCAGACTCACGTCCATCAAGTCCATGATGCCATTCAGCCGTCTCATCCTTGGTCGTCCCCTTCTCCTCCTGTCCCCAATCCCTCCCAGCATCAGGGTCTTTTCCAATGAGTCAACCCTTCGCATGAGGTGGCCAAAATATTGGCGTTTCAGCTTCAGCATCAGTCCTTCCAAAGAATACCCAGGACTGATCTCCTTCAGAATGGACTGGTTGGATCTCCTTGCAGTCCAAGGGACTCTCAAGAGTCTTCTCCAGCACCACAGTTCAAAAGCATCATTCCTGCAGCACTCAGCTTTCTTCACAGTCCCACTCTCACATCCATACATGACCACAGGAAAAACCATAGCCTTGACTAGACGGACCTTTGTTGGCAAAGTAATGTCTCTGCTTTTTAATGTGCTATCTAGGTTGGTCATAACTTTCCTTCCAAGGAGTAAGCATCTTTTAATTTCATGGCTGCAATCACCATCTGTAGTGATTTTGGAGCCCCCCAAAATAAAGTCTGACACTGTTTCCACTGTTTCCCCATCTATTTCCCATGAAGTGATGGGACCGGATGCCATGATCTTGGTTTTTTGAAGGTTGAGCTTTAAGTCAACTTTTTCACTCTCATTAAGAGGCTTTTTAGTTCCTCTTCACTTTCTGCCATAAGGGTGGTGTCATCTGCATATCTGAGGTTATTGATATTTCTCCTGGCTAT
>SJYX01001462.1:1369336-1397340 GCA_006410675.1 Oreotragus oreotragus
TGAAAGTGTTAGCCACTCAGTCATGTCTGACTCTTTGCGACCCCATGGACCATAGCCCATCGGGCTCCTCTGTCTATGGGATTCTCTAGGCAAGAATATTGGAGTGGGTACCCTTCCCCTTCTCCAGGGGATCTTCCTCACCCAGGGATGGAACCTGGGTCTCCTTCCTTGCAAGCAGATTCTTTACTGTCTGAGCCACTAGGGAAGCCCCACAGCTCCAGAGGTAAGAATTAGCCATCTAGGGACATCACTAGAGGAAGAGAGAAAATAAGGGCAGTTTCTCTTGTAAACGGCAGTGACCAGGGACCATGTGGAACGTCCTTCCCTGGCCCTGGCGCCCTCCCCAGGGATGAGGTCATTGTGCCCGTATAGGTATAGCCTGCAACCGCCGTCTCAGTCTTTCCTTCAGTGACTGTAAATCCAGCCTGTTAGTCCTCTCCTTATCTTAAACAAACTGTCCCAGAGCCTAAAAAGGAACAACGGCTGCATTCCAGAGAATCAGATTTTGCCTTGTGAAATATAGGTATAGGCCTCCAAACAGCGCAGGAGGGAGAATGGTTGAAACTGCCAGGATCTGGCTTTACGTGTAGGCTTGAAATAATGACATGAAACCGTCCCAATGCCACACTTCCTATCTAAGCTACCCCAAAAGAAAGCAGAGAAGATATCAGAGTTAGGCCCTCGAGGAGGACAAGTAATAGGTTTGTGATCAGCACTTTCCTCATTATTCTAGAAGGATTCTCAGTCAAGTCTTTCTCTGCCTAAGTTCTTTCCTAGAAAATGCGAGGCTTATTTTTCTCTCATGTAAGGTGAGCTCTATAACCGTGTCAGAGATGTCTCATCTCCTTGCAACGAGTTTTCTAAAATATAAAATGAGGAACAAAGACCTTCAATATCTGCTCTCAGACATTTTTCCCCCAAGCCTGAATTCCATTTTTGAAACTGTAAGTTTCATGGATCCAACAAACTTATGTGAGTGTGAAGAGCCCTGGAATCGAGTTTTACATGTTTGATGTACAGGATCCAGCACACTTCCTCCTGGAATGAAGGGCCATTTGCAGTGAAAGTGGCTTCAAGGCCTGCAGGCTCAGGTTGGGCAGGGAAGACAGATACCTGAACAAAGCCCCCAGCCACGCTGAGAGGACAGAGGCTACTCCACAAGGTGTGGGGTCGGCTCAAAGGAGCAATAGCCTTTGATCCAAAAGCTGCATGGTTTTCCCCAGAAACCAGTTAACTAGTCCTCCACTTGGCAAGGCTACCCTCCCGTCTCCTCCAAACGGCTCTAATAGGAGGCTGATCTGATAGAAGGTCTGGAGTGGGTTCCATATCCTCTCAACCTCGACCTGCAAAGCTCAAGGAAGAGCCTCAGAGGGCCTGAATCAACCTCAGGGTAAGTTACCAGAACCCATGACCCGTACCTTGCGCTCCTCATTTATTGCTGTAAATAGAGTGGCGCGGCAAGCCCCGGAGTAAGCACTTGAAGGAGGTGAAGGAGGGTCCTCTTCTGGAGAGAAGGGAGGGAGAGAGGTGACACCCCCCAGGGGCCATCTCTTTGCAGAAGGAGGGAGGAAAAGACCTGCTCAGGAAAAGTACAGGCTAGCTGAGCCGCAGAGAGGGCAGCCTTTGCCCACCTCTGTCAGCCCTGAGACCTGCCTGGCCCTCCGTGGAGAGCCCGTCCCCGGCTCTGTGTGCTGGGCCAGGAGGAGGCCTGAGAGGCAGGCTGCCTAGGTGGGAGTGGAGAAGGGCTCTGAGGGACCTGAGGCTGCATGGGGGCGCCTGGGGGGCTCCCACAGCTCACCCTGCCGGGAAGCAGACACAGACCCTCCACTCGTTTGTAGCTGCAAAGACAGAGAGGCCCACTTGGAGATGAAGAGGCAGGGTCTTGCCACCATGGCATGGAACGGGAGGAACTCGCGTTGAACTGTAGATGGAGCAGCCTTGAACCCCCGTCGTGTGGCCAAGCCAGCTCAGGAGGTGAGGCGGAGGGGGAGCCAAGATCGGCCTCCGGGAAGGAGAAGCGCCCAGTGCTGGAGCCGGGGCCCTGCACACCGTGAGTGTGAGTCTCAGCTCGGCCTCTAGACGACAGGGACCCTGGACAACGGCCCTGGCCTCCTGGGGCTCGTTTCCTCACCAGTAGGAGGGGGACAGAGCTTCTTCACAGGGTTGGTGAGGACTGAGTGAGTTCACCCAGGGCAGCTGCTTAAGAGGGAGACTGGCAGGAGAGAGCAGGCGCCTGCATCGTCTTTCATTGCCTTGAAGCCGCACAGCAAGTGCCTTACTGACTAGGCCTGATGTCTATAGGTAGGGACTCTGGGAGTTGGGGATGGACAGGGAGGCCTGGCATGCGGCAGTCCGTGGGGTCACAAAGAGCTGGACATGACTGAGCGACTGAACTGAACCGAAGGGTCACCCCGGGCCACAGCCTGGCTTCACCGTGGCTCTCACCTCCTGTCTCGCCTCCTGTTGTGGTTTTAGTCACTAGGTCATGCCTGACTCTTCTGTGACCCCCATGGACTGTAGCCCACCAGGATCCTCTGTCCATGGGGTTTTCCCAGGCAAGAATACTGGAGTGGGTTGCTGTTTCCTTCTTCAGGGGATCTTTCCAACCCAGAGATGAAAGTCACGTCTCCTGCATTGACAGGTGGGTTCTTTACCATCTAAGCCACCAGGGAAACCCGCTTATCTCCTAGAAGGCCCCTCAAAGGACCTTTGGAAATGCCCAAAGCTCTGTAAAACCTGCCTTGGAGAGCTACACTGGGTGATCTGAGCACCGAAGAACTGATGCTTTTGAACTGTGGTGTTGGAGAAGACTCTTGAGAGTCCCTCGGACTGCAAGGAGATCCAACCAGTCCATTCTAAAGGAGATCACTTCTGGGTGTTCTTGAGAGTCCCTCGGACTGCAAGGAGATCCAACCAGTCCATTCTAAAGGAGATCAGTTCTGGGTGTTCTTTGGAAGGACTGATGCTGAAGCTGAAACTCCAATACTTTGGCCACCTCATGCAAAGAATTTACTCATTGGAAAAGACCCTGATGCTGGGAGGGATTGGGGGCAGGAGAAGAGGACGACAGAGGATGAGGTGGCTGGATGGCATCACTGACTCGATGGACGTGAGTCTGAGTGTACTCCGGGAGTTGGTGATGGACAGGGAGGCCTGGCGTGCTTCGATTCATGGGGTCACAAAGAGTTGGATGCGACTGAGCGACTGAACTGAACTGAACTGGATTGACACTGGGTGATCATGAAGCATCCCTTCAGGTTTAAAGGTCTGTGTGTGGTTAAGAATTCCATAAAGTGACTTAGTCTAAATCAACTTCTTTGAAAGGAAAGAGTGTTCTTTGGGTCCCTCATCAAAACAAACAAACAAAAAATCACATTTAGAGACTTCCCTGGTGGTCCAGTGGCTAAGACTTTGGGCTTCCAATGTGGGGGGCCCAGGTTCAATCCCAGGTCAGATAATCAGATCTCACATGCTGCAACCAAGAGTTCTCACACCCCAACAGAGACCCTGAATGCTGCAACTAATACCCAGTGTGGCCAAATAAATACATACATACATATATATTTTAAAGTCACATTCAGCACCAGGTTTGAGTCAACTGGTGTTTTCCAAGCCTCCCTGAGTCCCTGTTTTGTCCTGAGGCACCTGGGCCCCCATCCTCCAGCTGTTCTGAGCACTGGACAGGCCTCCCCAGACCGCCCTTCCTGCTTCCATTTCTTCCGGTGTCGGATGTCTTTGTCTCTACAGCCTGCTGTCACAGGCTGGTGTGCAGCCAGTTCGAACCACCAGCAGGCTCCCTCACCTCTCGCCTGGTGTCCCTCCGAATGTCACCTTCTCAGTGAGGCTATATGATCTACCCCGGTAAACGGCAACCTCTGCTCTCACCTTCAAAAGAAGATATTAGCAAGGCCAAGCCCACTTGTTCAAAGTGGTGGCCTCCCTGACCTTGAAAGACTGTGGTGATCCTTTTTGCTTCCGTGACTATTAAAAAGTTGAATAAAACCCCTCCAGCATTAATACTGCGGATTTAGAGCCTCTGTTTCAAAATCCACTTAGTAGGAGAAAGGACAGGAAGGAAAAAACAAAAGCAAACAGCTGCTCTTGAAGTGACCAGTAAACTAGGGTTTACTCTGAAGGGCCCGCCCTCTTTCCAGAGCCTGGCAACTGCTCCGTGCTAACGGGCCGTGTTCTGGCGGCTCTTCACCCTGCAGGCTGCATGTGTGACTCACCTGGGGAGCTTTGAAAACCACTGATGCCTGGGAATAGGTCTGAAGTTGGCAGAAGCCCAGGCACCAGGGTTTTAAAAATTCCCCAGGTAATCGATGTGCAACCAAGACTGAGGACACAGCCCTGGAGCGATCGAAGGGCTTTCTAGGTGGCTCAGTGGGTAAAAAGCTCGCCCGCAATACAGTAGACACAGGTGACGCGGGTTCGACCCCTGGGTCAGGAAGATCATTTGGAGGAAGGCTTGGCAGCCCACTGCAGTATTCTTGCCTGGAGAATTCTACGGACAGAGGAGCCTGGCGGGCTACAGTCCATGGGGTTGCAAAGTGTCAGCCCCAGCTGAAGCGACTGAGCACGCAGAGTGATTGAAAGTGCTGACGTGGCTCTCATAACCCCCTGCTTTTCTGAGGTGGGTCCAGGCACTCAGCTTAGTAAAGCTCCCGGGGCGCTTCAAATGTGCCGCTAAGGTTGAGACAATCATTGCTCTGACCAGTTCTCAAATTGGGGGTCCTTCGATCGGCAGCATCAGCACCATCTAGGGACTTGTTAAAAAATGCAAATTCTCAGGGGCCCCACCCCAGATGGACTAGATCAGACTTCCCTCTGTGGTGTAACATGGGTTCATCAGGGGAGATATACCAAACATAGTTATAAATTGCTGTGCTGCCTCGTCTGTGATTTTCTATAAATAAAACAAATAGGGGACTCAATCGAGATTCCCTCTTCCTCCTTTTCTAGAGCAGGAGCCACTTTATTTTTATTTTCATAGAAGTGTAGAACAGCCACTGGGCAAAGACAGGATAAATCATTCATGACAGGAGGAGACACGTTTGCAAGAACACACATTTGTTGTCCACCCATAGGCGATGAAATGTCCTGAAGAAGAAAAAAGAGAGAAGGGAAAGCACATAAATGCAGTGGATTCCGAGTGGGTTCCATGCTTGTACCACTTTCAGCTCTGGAACTTTTCATCTGCCAAGCCTGTCTAAACATCGAGCACGTCTGGCACTTTTAAGTTTCTAGTGTCAAACTAATTTTCTTGGAGCCCAAGCCAGACTCTTCCGGTAACTAAGTAACATCCCAAACTGTGGGTAACAAGAAATTCAAGCCAATGTGTAAAATCCCATTTTGGGTCTCTCTTTTGCATTATTACTTTTAAAAACTCTAGAGAAGAGTTGCTCTGGAAGAGAAAAAAATGAGAAAAGAAGAAGATGCAGAGAGTACCCACAGAAAAAATTTCAGGTAACCTGGTAAACCCTAAAAGGCAAGTTGGCCTAGAGCCCACCCCTTGAGAGCTGCACACGAGGGGAAGGCAAGGGGTGAAAGAGCCAGAAACTCTTCACACAACCCCCTTTGTGTGATACATACATTAAGGGGAAATCCCAAGTGGCTTTCAGGCTATAACAGCCTGAAACTGTGTTAAGACACATCCCAAATCTTATGTTTCACAAAATCACCATGAAAGCAAAAAATAATGTTGACAACCCATTAGGAATATAAACATCGCCTGTTCAAGACATTCTACAAAGCAAAGGTTCTTAAAAGGAATTCTGGGGCAAGGAGTTTGTGTTTTGAGAATGGGATGAGCCTGGAAAACAACTCTTGAACCCTTTCAACCTGCAGGGCTCTCCGATCATTGGTGAAAAGACTGAGCTGAGAGGAGGAGGAAGCAGAGCTCAGACTCTGAGCCTGAGGGTCATCAGAGGCATGGCTGTCTTTGCAAAGAAGCTCCTGCCTCCCCTGATGGACAGGAAACGTGAATCACCCNCTCTGGAACTTTTCATCTGCCAAGCCTGTCTAAACATCGAGCACGTCTGGCACTTTTAAGTTTCTAGTGTCAAACTAATTTTCTTGGAGCCCAAGCCAGACTCTTCCGGTAACTAAGTAACATCCCAAACTGTGGGTAACAAGAAATTCAAGCCAATGTGTAAAATCCCATTTTGGGTCTCTCTTTTGCATTATTACTTTTAAAAACTCTAGAGAAGAGTTGCTCTGGAAGAGAAAAAAATGAGAAAAGAAGAAGATGCAGAGAGTACCCACAGAAAAAATTTCAGGTAACCTGGTAAACCCTAAAAGGCAAGTTGGCCTAGAGCCCACCCCTTGAGAGCTGCACACGAGGGGAAGGCAAGGGGTGAAAGAGCCAGAAACTCTTCACACAACCCCCTTTGTGTGATACATACATTAAGGGGAAATCCCAAGTGGCTTTCAGGCTATAACAGCCTGAAACTGTGTTAAGACACATCCCAAATCTTATGTTTCACAAAATCACCATGAAAGCAAAAAATAATGTTGACAACCCATTAGGAATATAAACATCGCCTGTTCAAGACATTCTACAAAGCAAAGGTTCTTAAAAGGAATTCTGGGGCAAGGAGTTTGTGTTTTGAGAATGGGATGAGCCTGGAAAACAACTCTTGAACCCTTTCAACCTGCAGGGCTCTCCGATCATTGGTGAAAAGACTGAGCTGAGAGGAGGAGGAAGCAGAGCTCAGACTCTGAGCCTGAGGGTCATCAGAGGCATGGCTGTCTTTGCAAAGAAGCTCCTGCCTCCCCTGATGGACAGGAAACGTGAATCACCCGGGGAATGCCTTAAAATGTAGGTTCCTCGGCTCCCACTCAGCGATTCTTATTCAGCAGGCCTAGGGTAGAATCTGAGCATCCAGGTCTAAAGAACTTTGCCCTTGATGCTGATGCTAATTTGAAGGCCTCCCTTTGAGAAACAGAATTGGCTCTGGAGGGTTGCCTGATTTATTGGCATTTTGTGGCTGGTTCCCAGGTTATGCAAGCAGGATATAAAACTGGAGCCTCAACACGTTACCCTCATGATTGTCATCACCATCTGGTTCTTGTCTTTATCTCCCTCAGCGAAAGGGCCTTTACTCCAGCTTCCTGGAGCACTGAGGAGTGTGCCCTTATCAACGCGAGATGCTGGCACGTCCACACTCTTGCTCTGTCCCTGCGGGCATGCACCCCAGGACCACTGACCGCCATCGCAGGCAGCGTCCAAGCACAAGTGCCGCCTGTCTCACATACTGACAGTGAAGCTCCAGAACAGAGCCATCGAAAAGCGGGCGCATCGCTATGTCTCTCCATTTTCACTGGTGACCCTGCTGTGCCCAGGGCCAAAGGTGCCGCTGACCCCAGCATGAAGTATGCCAGCCCTAAAGCAAGGCCCAGTGCTAGCTCCAGGCTGCTGGAGGCTGCTCTGCAGAAGGAGCTGGAGATCCCTTTATCCACCTTGGTGACAGTGACCCAGGCTGGCAGCCCTGGCCCTTGGACAATGTAATCCATACAACTGATAAGAAGCCAGAAGAGAAATTCAGGCAAGGCTTTGCTGAGACTTGTGCTCCAGAGAGAGGGAGTGAGAACCCCTATCAGATGCCTGTGGTCAGTCCCTGGGGTGAGGGGGAAGGGAGGAGCTGATTCCTTAAATGCGGTGAGAGCGGGGCTGGATTGGTGGGTCAGCCGGGAGAGGGGCTTAGGTGGTCTGCCTGCCCCTGGTGGCGCTCTGTGCAGGATCATTTGTAATACCCTGCTTTTGCCTGCCGCACCTCAGATGTGGCAATTGGGCTTTGGCCTTTTAGTGTCTTATTGTTCATACTTTGGGCTTCCCAGGTGGCACGAGTGGGAAGAACCCACCTGCTAATGCAGGAGACATAAGAGATGCAGGTTTGATCCCTGGATTGGGAAGATCCTCTGGAGGAGGGCATAGCAACCCACTCCAGTATTCTTGCCTAGACAATTCCATGGACAGAGAAGCCTGGTGGGCTACAGTCCACAGGGTGGCAAAGAGTCGGACATAACTGAGTTGACTTAGCACGCACACATGCATGTTCATAATTTGCCCCAATTGCGCACGTCTGCCGTTATTTTTACTCCCTCATAATTTCTTTGCATTCTGTTGCTCAAGAAGATGTTGGTCAAGCTGGAAGCACTGCGGCAAGGGATCCCAGGCCCCGGCCTGCCTCACTGGGAGCCTCAAGGAGAACCGGAGGCAGGAGAACCCCAGGCTTGCCTCTTGTGCCAGTTGCCCGAGGAGACGGGGGCAGAGCCATCCGAAGGAGACTTGGCTTTGGCAGAGAGGTTACGACAAGATGAGGCCAGACCTTGGTCCAGAAAGTGCCTGTTGATGCAAAGAGGATCCACTGTGCCTTCATGAAGTGAAGCAATTGGAGGGCTCTTGAGGCCAGCAACGCTGAGCATGTGCTCTTGCTGAGCACTGTTCCCCATTAACTGCATTTGACTCTCACAACCAGTGGGTGGCGGAGACACGTTGCTCCCCATCCTTGCTAACAGCTGGTATTGCTGGTCTTTCTCATTTTCGTCAATCTGGTAGTATATGCTAAATACTAAATGAGTATTTCTCTGATTGCTTGTGAGGTTGAGTTCTTTTTGGAGTTTGTATAATGTTTCCTTCTCTGACATAATGTCATGTTTTTACTATTAGCTTATCCTGGCTTTCATGATTTCTGACTTTTGGTTTCCTCTGGGCCAGTCCAAAAGAAAAGAGAAGGGGGAGGAGTGAAGATGATTCTAGACTTCGAGGAGAGAGAACACTGGAAATAGACCTCCGTTCTGAGGGACAGGCTCCGGGACACAGTGATGGTCAGTGCTGGAGCGTGGCCTCTGCCAGGAGACTGGCCTGGGTGGATTTGACCCAGGGCTTAGGGAAACTGATGTAATTCTGTTAGGGAACCATTGACTGAAACCACCCACCCTGGCCAGGCAGGATAATAACCACTGGCACAACTGATCTCACAACAGGAGATTCATATAAGGAACATGGAAATGACCAGCTACCTCTGACTGGAAGAACCCAGGAGGGGCCGAAAGGAAGGAGGAGACAGCAGCCCATAGTAAGTCCAGTCAACCTCCCAGAAATCCTTGTGCTGGAATCCATCTTGGCTAAGAGATGCAGGCACCACCAGGAAGGACCCGAGTCAGATCAAACAAGCAAGATGATTGGCCAAAAACAATCCAGAAAGCTCACCCCATTGCCTTAAAACCTGAGGCTGTGAGCCACGTGGCAGAGCAGTGCTCCTGATTCCCTCACGCTGCTGCTCTCTGCTCAGACGTCCCTTCCCAATAAAGGCTCTCACTCTGTAGTGAGTGTGTCTCCCTGGACAATTTATTTCTAAATGTTGGACAAGAGCCCACTCCCAGGCCCTGGAAGAGGTCACCCTTTCAGTAACAATTCCATCTTGACAAAACCTTCAGCCAGAATAATGGACCTATGTTGGGAAGAAGCTAGGCTGGAAGGGAGAGGTAGCAGATGGGTCAAAGGCAGTGGAGGACAAACCAGAGCAGAGTTTTGGTACCAATGCCCCTGGGAGCCGTGGGCATTGTCTGAGCGCCTGCTGGATATTCTACTCTCAAGGCAGATCTGAGGCGTGATGGTAAATGGAAGGGCAGCCCAGTCGGCCTAGAAGACAGGGGACACGGCGTTACACCAGGGAAAGGTGAGGGCCAGAAACATCTAATTCTCCCGTCACCCCGCCCTCTGCCTTACTGGACCAAGCTTGCCTTTCCCCTTCCTGTCAGAGCAGGTCCTTTCTCCAGTGGACCTCTGTCCCTCAGTCAGCCCAGCTCACAGCTTCTAGGCAGGCCTGGACATGGCCGAGTCCCAGCAATGAACCAGTTTAAAAAGATGTAGGGTGCTCGCTACAGGTTTTGTTTTGGTTTTGAATGTGACCACCTCGCCTTTTTTTTTTTTTTTTTTTTAACATCGAGGCAGAATTCATATAATGTAAAACTAACCTCGTTGAAGTATACAATTCAGTACATTTAGTATATTTCACAAGGTTGTACAAACATCACCACTGTCTAGTTCTACAACATTCTTTTTTCCTTTGATGTGGACTTCATTTTTTAGAGTAATTTTAGGTTCTCAGAAGATCGAGCAGAAAATATAAGCTCCCATATACCTGTCTCCCTGCCCACATGCACAGTATTCTCCGCCGATCCACATCTTGCACAAGAGTAATTCGTTTGTTGAAATCCACGAACCCGCACATCATAATTCCCCAAAGTCTACAGTTTACATTAGGGTTTACTCTTGGCATTGTGCATTCTGCTTTAACAAATTATAATGACACATATCTAACATTATAATATCATACAGCACAGCTTCACTGCCCTAAAAAGTCCTCTGTCTTGTGCCTATTCACCCTCCCCTGCCCTTGTTGAATCATAAACTGAGGCATATTAAAATTTTTTGAATTTATTAGAGCAAACTTTGGTTCCGGTGGGGCAGCATCAGATGGGAAGTGGTGAGGGTCCTGCCTCAGGCAGGAGCCGGGGAAGTACCTATGCAGACAAGGTGTGAAGCAAAGAGAGAAAATTATTCGATAAGCTGTAGCTTAGAGTCTGTTGGACTGTTGATCACAAACTGTGATTGCTTGTCCTCAGCTTTCCATTTCCTAACCTTGAAGCATTTGCAGGCTTCGATTTTGGGTGCTTTACATAGGCCTTTGGAGAAGGCAATGGCACCCCACTCCAGTACTCTTGCCTGGAGAATCCCATGGGCGGAGGACCCTGGTAGGCTGCAGCCCAGGGGGTCGCGAAGAGTCGGACATGACTGAGCGACTTCACTTTCACTTTTCACTTGCATGCATTGGAGAAGGAAATGACAACCCACTCCAGTGTTCTTGCCTGGAGAGTCCCATTGACAGTGGAGCCTGGTAGGCTATGGGGTCACACAGAGTCGGACATGACTGAAACAACTTAGCAGCAGCAGCAGCACATAGGCCTTCTTCTTCATTAGACACCTCAGTCTGTGGGCCTCTTTGTGTAACAAATTAACACCCCTTCAACCGGGCAACCACCACTATTTTACTGTATCCATAGATTTGCCTTTTCTGGAATGTCATACGGACAGATCATACAGAATACAGCCTTCTCAGATAAGCTTCTTTCACTTGGTAATATGCATTTAAGTTTCCTCTATGTCTTTTGATGGCTTGATAGCTCATTTCTTTCTAGTGCCGAATAATATTCTAATGTCTGATGCACCACACGTTAACTTATCCATTGAGAGACTGAATATACGAATGGACAATGGTCGGACCCCACATAAAAATAGAACTTTGACCTACAACCTACAGTAAACTGCCCAGGAAGCCAACCTCTACTAATCTTCAGGAAGCAACTCAGGAAGTCAGCCTGGTATAAGTCAGACTCAAGGAAGCCAGACTGCTATCTCCGGTGATAATCCATGGAGCTAAACAAAAACTTCTGTAATAATCCGCCTCTAGTGGCCAGCATCGGTTTATAACTGACAGCTTCCAACTTAGGGCCAACCAAATACGTCCTCTAACCAGTCACCCAGGGTGCCCCACTTAGAAGTACCCCACTTAGTTACTTCTCTGGAGCTCCCCACACCAACAGCCTCCAATAAGGCGCACCTGAAGCCTCCTCTTTTTCCGCCCATAAACTTTCCTACTCTTCTGCTGCCTTTGAGTCCCTGTCAATAATGAGTGGCCAACTGCCTTGCTATATAGCAAGTTCATGAAAAGTCCTTGCTTTTCTTATTTGATGAGTTTCATTTTCACACCATGCCCTTTACTGAGTGACATTTTGGTTGCTTCCAAGTTTTGACAATTATGAATGAAGTTGCTATGACCATCCATGTGCAGAGTTTTGTGTGGAAATAAATTTCCAGCTCTTTGGGCTGAAGGGTAAACGCCAAGGCACATGATCGTTGGCTTATATGATAATCTGTGGCTTAGTATGCTTGGTTTTCTAAGAAACTGCCAAACCGTCTTCCAAAGTAATGGTATCATTTTGCATTCCCATTAGTAGTGAATGAGAATCTTTATTGTGCCATATTCTCACCAGTGTTTGGCAGTGTCACTGTTGTGAATTTGGGCTATTCTAACAGGCGCAGGCATGCTCTCGTGCTAAGGTGCTTCAGTCCTGTCCAACTCTTTGCAGCCCCATGGACTGTAGCTCACCAGGCCCCTCTGTCCATGGGGTCCAGGCAGGAATACTGAGTGCATTGCCATTTCATCCTCCAGGGGATCTTCCTGACCCAGGGATTGAACCCATGCCTTGTACATCTCCTGCACTGGTGGCCGGGTTCTTTATCAATAGTGCCACCTGGGAAGCCCAATAGGTATATAGCGTTGTGGTTTTAATTTGCAATTCCTTAATGACAAATGATACTGAACATCTTTTCCTATGCCTATTTTCCATCTGTACATCTTCTTTAGTGAGATATCAGGTCACATTTTCTGCCCATTTAAAAAGTTGGGTTGTTTGCTTACTTACTGTTGAGCTTTAAGCGTTCTTGGTATATTTTGGATGACAGTTCAGTTCAGTTCAGTTCAGTCACTCAGTCGTGTCCGACTCTTTGCGACCCCATGAATCGCAGCACCCCAGGCCTCCCTGTCCATCACCATCTCCCGGAGTTCACTCAGACTCACGTTCATCGAGTCCGTGATGCCATCCAGCCATCTCATCCTCGGTCGTCCCCTTCTCCTCCTGCCCCCAATCCCTCCCAGCATCAGAGTATTTTCCAATGAGTCAACTCTTCGCATGAAGTGGCCAAAGTACTGGAGTTTCAGCTTTAGCATCATTCCTTCCAAAGAAATCCCAGGGTTGATCTCCTTCAGAATGGCCTGGTTGGATCTCCTTGCAGTCCAAGGGACTCTCAGGAGTCTTCTCCAGCACCACAGTTCAAAAGCATCAATTCTTCAGCACTCACCTTTCTTCACAGTCCAACTTTCACATCTATACATGACCACAGGAAAAACCATAGCCTTGACTAGGCGGACCTTAGTCGGCAAAGTAATGTCTCTGCTTTTGAATATACTATCCAGGTTGGTCATAACTTTTCTTCCAAGGAGTAAGCGTCTTCTAATTTCATGGCTGCAGTCACCATCTGCAGTGATTTTGGAGCCCACTCAGCTTTCTTCACAGTCCAACTTTCACATCCATACATGACCACAGGAAAAACCATAGCCTTGACTAGGCGGACCTTAGTCGGCAAAGTAATGTCTCTGCTTTTGAATATACTATCCAGGTTGGTCATAACTTTTCTTCCAAGGAGTAAGCGTCTTCTAATTTCATGGCTGCAGTCACCATCTGCAGTGATTTTGGAGCCCCCCAAAATAAAGTCTGACACTGTTTCCACTGTTTCCCCATCTATTTCCCATGAAGTGATGGGACCGGATGCCATGATCTTCGTTTTCTGAATGTTGAGCTTTAAGCCAACTTTTTCGCTCTCCTCCTTCACTTTCATCAAGAGGCTTTTTAGCTCCTCCTCACTTTCTGCCATAAGGGTGGTGTCATCAGCATATCTGAGGTTATTGATATTTCTCCTGGCAATCTTGATTCCAGCTTGTGTTTCTTCCATTCCAGCGTTTCTCATGATGTACTCTGCATATAAGTTAAATAAGCAGGGAGACAATATACAGCCTTGACGTACTCCTTTTCCTATTTGGAACCAGTCTGTTGTTCCATGTCCAGTTCTAACTGGCAATTGATAGACAGTGAATAGTGGTTTTTTTTTTTTTTTTCTCCTTTAGGGGGTGAGACTTTTCTCTACCTATAAATAAAGATACTTTGTACAGCTGAGGGTCTCAAATGAAAGTTTTACAAGTATAGTTTATTCGGTAATAGTAGGAAGTTCAAGACGACCTCTTTATTCCTTTTCTTCTTAGAGCTCTAGTCCATTTCTGACATACTTGTCTTCATTCTTGCCCACTTCCCCCACCCCTTAGAATGTAAATAACAAATACCCATAGAACTTTCACGGGTAGCATTAACTCACATGGTATCCTAAATTGGAATAAGGCTAATCTAGAGTCTTTTGTTAAGTCTATGTCATGAGACTGGCACGTTAAATAACCAAGTAACGATCAAAAAGTTTAAGTAATATGAAACACCCAATAATGTGGCTCAGTTAATTTAGGGCCAGTTAATAAAACCTTATCTTGCCTTAAGATTCTTGAATGTCCATAGCTATTGAATCAGGACAGGTCACACTTGAGGAGCATGGGTATAGTTTTCACCAACAGTGTCA
This sequence comes from Oreotragus oreotragus, assembly GCA_006410675.1. NCBI lineage: Eukaryota > Metazoa > Chordata > Mammalia > Artiodactyla > Bovidae > Oreotragus > Oreotragus oreotragus. The sequence goes on from SJYX01001462.1 coordinate 1,383,585, forward strand.
CCCTGCACACCTAGCCATCTTGGGTCATGTTGCCCTGTGACTGTCTCTCATTTCCTCTGGGAAGATGTCCTAAGCAAATGTGAAGAGTGAAGAGATATTGCTTCTTTATAGTTTTTCCTCTTATCTTCATATGACATCAGTTCCCATTCTTGTCTTAGTTGTTATGATGGAGTGTTTCTCTCTAAATTTAGCCAGTGAAGAAGGAAGTTGTCAGCTAACCCAGTGCTCTGAAGGCGGCCTTTTTCATTAGCAAAAGCCACACAAATTGAACATTAAGAACCTTATCGAGTGCCTGTTTCCCAGAGCCTGTCCAGTTTCTCCTTGCGTGACCTGAGATGCTATCTCCATCAGCTCGTGTTTCCTGACTTGAGGTGCTCTGTCAGATTCAGAACACAAAATTAAAACTGAGTCCATGCAGTTCATTTTAGGTAAGCTTCGTAAAGGGTTCCCTTTCTTGTTGGAGAAGTAATCTGGAGTCACACTAGAATGTTTCTATGGAGACAGGGTCTCTTGACATTTGCTGTTATCTCTGTGTGCTGGAAATCGAAGCTGCGTCATCACGGTCATGTGCTTCCATCACAGCCTCGCTCTGCTTCGGGACTCGGGATAGCTCCAGTGGGAGTGCCTCATTATTGAGAAGGATGTTGAGTGCAGGAAGTAACACACTAATAGGGACTGTGTTCCCATGAAATTCAGTTTCCATCCCTTTCTATCCAGCAACATGGATATGTCATTTGCCACATATTCTTAAACAATCTCCCTTGCTTTTATTTTGCCAGTTATGCATGTGTTTCTGTTTGGTTTAGTTTTGTTTTGCATTTCTACCATGATTAGAAATAAGCTTATTTATTAAAATAAGGAATAACTTACACAACAGTACATAACATCTGTTATAATGAAGACATAGTTGATATGCTATTTTGTTATCTACCCTAATGAGAAAAAAACAAAACAGATTTCCCCCAAAGCAGTTGTTGGCTGCTTTTCACGCAGCCCTTGATGATTGATTTGTTGGCTGCTTTTCACGCAGCCCTTGATGATTGACTGCGCTTGTCTTCATGGCAGTAGAGTTTTCTTTTCGTAGGTGCTCGTACTTGTTTCTTGGGGCCTCTGTGTGGTTAGCCCCTCCTTTGTGTCTAAGTCTTTGCGACCCCATGGACTGAAGCCCTCCAGGCTCTTCTGCCCATGGGGTCTCCCAGGCAAGAATACTGGAGTGGGTTGCCATTTCCTCCTCCAGGGGATCTTCCCTGCCTCGGATCGAACCTGCATCTCTTGCATCGCAGACAGAGTCTTTACCCACTGAGCCACCAGGGAAGCCCTAGGACCGCTTACGAAACAGCCAGTTTCTGCAAGAATTTGTAGACACCTTTCCTGAGACACTAAGCCTCGATCAGAGATGACTCAGATGCTGAGTCGTGAGCTAAATGTATGGAGCGCTTGCTCGGTGCAGGCGCAGTGCTGAGGGCTGAGGGTGCAGTGGTGGGAGGAGCTCCCCACCTGGCCTTTGGAGGTGTGATCCTGTACAAGGAACGGCCGACACCGATAGCAGCTCTTGTTCTCTGTTTCCTTTCCCTTAACCACTGTTCCCCAACCCTTTTGGCACCAGGGACTAGTGTCACGGAAGACAGTTTCTCCACAGGCCGGGGTGGGGGCGTTTTGGGGTGATTCAAGCACGTGGCATTTATTGTGCACTTTATTTCTATTATCAGCCCCACCTCAGATCATCAGGCATTACATCCCAGAGGTAGGGGGCCCCTGCCTTAAAACAAGCTTCGTGATGTTCAGGGCCCTGAGGGGGTGTGGCTGGGAAATGCTTTCCTGGGGATGTGACATGTCAAAGCCTCAGCAAAAGTTCAGCTGGTGATAGCAGGGGAGGAGGGCAGGGAGCAGCCCAGACCTCAAGAGCTGCTATAGGAAGGCCCTGAGGTGGGATGAGACTCGTGATGTAAGAGGTGCTGGCAGACCATCGTGGTGGGAGTGGAGCGCAGGGAAGTGAAGAGAGAAAAGGTGAGCTGAATGACTCAAGAAACAAGGGTCGAGGACTCTGGACTCTTGAGATGTTCGGAAGCGTTTGAATAGTTCAAGCAAAGGAGTGGCGTGACTTTGGACAGGAAAGCTTCAAGGTATTGTCTGAATTGGCTTACATGACTGAGCATTTTATGAAATCTGGCGAGATTTGGAAAGTTGAAATAGCGATTTTTGAAATTTCTTTGGCGTGTTAAAGTTAGGCTTTAGCATTTTCTTCAGATAATTCTTTAACTTGTTCAGTTGCTGAGTTGTATCTGATTCTTTGTGACCCTATGGACTACAGCATACCAGGCCTCCCTGTCCCTTTAGCTTAAACTTAAAAATGTTTCCTCCTACTTCTCTCATTAACATCCTGAATTTCTTGTGTGATCTCCTGTGAGAAGCAGGAGTTTAAAATGTGGCCAGACACTTCATTGTGCTTAATTTACTTGGAAAATATAAGGCGTTGATAGTCTCATGTATTTATAATACATGGCGCTTTAAACTAGTATGTAATGGCAAGTGTCACGTGTTTGATTTTTGGATCTTCTGTCACTGTGTGTTGAATACTTGTGAGTGTAGTATTTTGCCACTTCTTACAGCTGTAAGATTGTAGCTCAGTGAACTGGGGTGAGTGTTTAAAAGTATAAATCGTATGGCATTCAGGTGTTAGTCATCTTGTGTGTGCTTCTGTGTTCATATACATGTGTAAGTGTCCACATGCAGTGTGACCATGTATGATCTTCCATTTTCATTGCATTTTTTTCGATAATGAAGTGGAATCAAGAAGAGGATACCCACGCAGTAGGAGTTGCTAGTGTATGCTGAAGCTGATGACCACAGGTGGGTGGGGTGTCACATCTTCAGGGTAAAACCAGGTATGTATTCTTACAGCAAGCAGAGAGAGCTGATTGAGAAGCAGAGCTCGAGGCGACGTCAGGTGTTAGACTGAGGAAGGGGGTAGGAGGAGTATTGGAGGAACTCTGAAAGCCTTCCACCTTCCTCCCCTCAGAGAGAGACCTCTTTCCTTTGTGTGATTGGGAATCTCAGCCCCTCTGCTGCTTTGTGTTCAGGCACCTGTGGGGAGCTTGCTTATGGAACGGTCCATCTGTTTACATAGTGGCGGTTGTCTGTTTTCTTAGAGGCAGCTTGGGGTAATACCTATACTAGTGCAGAAGAAACTCATGCTAGTTACCTATTCAGATTAACTTAGTCTTTATTCATAAATAATGAGCCATCAATCAAGTCTCACTTGTGTTTTGAGAAAACTTAAGAGCATGAACAAAATAGATCAATGACTTTGTAGCAGGAAGTAACTATGGGAATTGAGAGCTCAGTGTGTTCTATTTAAGAGGGTAATACAGTTTTCAAACAAGAACAGCTTGCTCAGAAGAGCAGTGGTTAAAGTATTACTATTTTTAGCCATTTTTAACTTCTCGAAAGTACTGAAGTACAAATGGAGAGGGCTAAGAACCAGGCCACTTATCTGAATTAGGCAAAGGAATCTCCCCAAAAGAGAAAATTGAGAGAAGTTACAGGAGGAGAAGGGGACGACAGAGGATGAGATGGCTGGATGGTGTCCCCGACTCGATGGACACGAGTTTGGGAGAACTCCTGGAGTTGGCGATGGACAGGGAGGCCTGGCGTGCTGCAGTTCTTGGGGTTGCAAAGAGTTGGACACGACTGAGCGACTGAACTGAGGGCACTTGGAGACAGACCCAGAATCTCTCATCTTTAAGGGTTGTAGAAACACGAACAGATAGTTTAAAGGAAGAAAGAATCAGTAAATAACGGAAGAAATTCTCTTTGAGCTGAAAAAAGACAAACCGTCAGTGTACATAGGATAGATGAAAAAAGACCTTGACATCCTGGTTTAATTCAGATTTTCCAGGGTTAAGTAGAAAATCCTAAAAATGTGCTAAGGAAGAAATAAGTTCTCTTCAACATATCTTTAAAGTTTTGAGGGAAAGTTTATTTCAAACTGTAATTTTGTACCCAGGCAAATAATAAGTTATGGAAACAAGTGGAAGAAGTTTTTGGATCTGTGAAGACATAGAAAATTTTACTTCATGCACCTTATTTTCATGATGGAAAAAGTACCAGGAAGACGCATCAGCTCTCAAAAACATTGGCCACGGAGATGACCTAGAAGAAGGCAAGAAATAAAGGAAAACGAGTTGACTCTGCAGGCTGGCGATGTTCGGGTCTAGTGCCAAACAATCACTTCTCTTTTTGCTTTATTTCTTGGGGCGTTTCACAATGCTCAGTTCTCCAGTTAATGGTACTTACTACACCAAAACACTGAAATGCCACATTTAGGTGGCTTAACAGCCAGTGGTCACCTTAAAGCCCAGCTTTAGCACAGAACGAATTCACAGGAAACCTTGGCAAAATTGAGATGGAACCATCAAATCTGTGGATAGAAGGTTGGAGAGGGTGAGCATGCCCTAAATGTCGAACCTTCTCACTGTAGGGAGTCAGGTACAAGCAAGCTGGTGGTTTGTCTCCTTAAAGTTGCCCTTACGTGTGAATTACATAGTTGTTGCGAATTCCAAAGCAACACTCCTGGAAAAGGGATCTGGCTGGTTTTGACCTTTATGTGTATTTTAATGTTCTTCTCCATGCAGATATTTTAATAAAATCATGGAGGTGGTTAGTTTTAGGGCCAAAAAATGTTTCTGCTTTGTCAAAACTTGGCTGTTTAGGTTTACTTTCTACCACCACTCAAGATTAGAAGGTGAGAGGCCTTTTCTGCCACTGGAATGTCGGCCACATATTTTGTGTCCCTTCCTGACAGAAGAGTACCCCAGCGCATGAGACACTAGACAGGCAGGACGGTCCAGAACCCATTGCTAGCACTCCTCTCTAGGAACGTTTGCGTGCTGTCTGCTGGCCTCCTGGGCTTGGATTCTCAGCAAACTGAATGTGTTCATGGGCAGAAAGACTCTTAATGGTTATCTGGGCTTCCCAGGTGACTCAGCGGTAAAGACTCCACCTGCAGTTCAGGAGATCTGGGTTTGATCCTTGGTGGGGAAGATCCGTGGAGAAGGGAAAGGCTACCCACTCTGGTATTCTTACTTGGAGAATTCCATGGGTAGAGGAGCCTGGTGGGCTGACGGTCCATAGGATCACAAAGAGTCAGACGCGACTCAGCGACTAATACTTTCTTTGCAGTCTGTCCTTAGTGTTGGTTGGGGGAACCCACTATATTCAGACGTGAGGTCACGTTCTTCATAGCCTCAGAATCTAACATCTTCCCTGTCACATCACTGCCGTGTAGAACTTGCGAGTTGTTCTGACCAGCTGTCATGACTTGGCTCTCGTCAAAATTGAGAACAGCTGTGTGCAGTCCACGTGCCAACATTGCATCACTGACAGAGCCTTTTCCCTTGTTCTTTGCGGGTTCTGTTATTACTTTCACGTTGGCCCTCTTCTCACATTCTGTGCCCATCTTCACTGTCCTTAAATTTGATGTAAGCCATAGCAACCTAGATAGTATATTCAAAAGCAGAGACATTACTTTGCCGACTAAGGTCCGTCTAGTCAAGGCTATGGTTTTTCCTGTGGTCATGTATGGATGTGAAAGTTGGACTGTGAAGAAGGCTGAGCGCCGAAGAATTGATGCTTTTGAACTGTGGTGTTGGAGAAGACTCTTGAGAGTCCCTTGGACTGCAAGGAGATCCAACCAGTCCATTCTGAAGGAGATCAACCCTGAGATTTCTTTGGAAGGAATGATGCTAAAGCTGAAACTCCAGTACTTTGGCCACCTCATGCGAAGAGTTGACTCATTGGAAAAGACTGTGATGCTGGGAGGGATTGGGGGCAGGAGGAGAAGGGGACGACCGAGGATGAGATGGCTGGATGGCATCACGGACTCGATGGACGTGAGTCTGAGTGAACTCCGAGAGATGGTGATGAACAGGAGGCCTGGCGTGCTGCGATTCATGGGGTCACAAAGAGTCGGACACAACTGAGCGACTGAACTGAACTGATAGCTATCAGAACTGGGGGTGGGAAATGACTTCTCCACAAGGGAATTTTTAAACATGCCTTTGAAGTCTAGTTACTACTAAGTTTAGATTTATTTTTAATCTCCCCTGTTAATTGCAGATGGAAAGTCTGATGATGATGATGACTTTTGAAGCTGTAGAGGTCACTCCAGCCCTGGATGACACTGGATTTGGTCCATGTGCACTTAAAGCTGGCAGCTTATCTTCAGTTCTGACCAGTGATTAAGTGAAAGCAAGTTGACAATCCACAGACTTTCTCTTCCTAGCCCTCATTTCCCAGCTTGACTTGTAGACCATTGTCCTGGTTGGAGAAGACCTGAGAAGGACCCAGTAGTAGCTGTGAGAGAAGAGTGTTCAGCATGTGGTGTTGGGACTGGTGAGGGTCTGAGAAGTAGCAAAGGCCTAATGCCTGAATCGTGATGATGAATCCTTTAACCGACAACGCTAGTTTATCTGTGAAGTTCCGATTAAGAATGATTATGAAACTGATCCTTACAGAATAAATATTAACTAATACTCTTTCGTGGTGAAATTTTGTAACTCGTATTCAACAAGTATTAAACGTTTATCTGCCAATCTTTGGGAATATACACCATCTTTTAGTTTCTTTCAAATCTAATATATTTTAAATCTTAACCCTAATGTTGAAATTACTTGACTATCTTTAGGTATTATTTATATGCTTAAATGAACTCTTTCATTAGATGTTACTTAATGGTGGCAGCCATGTTTTTATAAATTATTTATAAACTATTACACTTGAATATAATTAGAGGTTTCAGTACTGACTATCAGCATGCTCTGGGGTCATAGGTACATATATTTATGTATAAAACATATATCATAATTTTAAATCATTACATTTGTCATCATAGGTTGAATGAACTGAACTTGTCAGAAAAGATTCAAGTTAACCTAGTAGGTTTTTGTAGCTGTTATTGGAAGAGGGAGAGACTTGGGTGTGAGGAGTAACTGACTCTGATTAGGTAGCCTGTAACAACACCAGTTAAGGACCTCATCATCTAGTTCTTTAATCTTTCTGTGAATCCACGGGCACATGCATGTGAGTTGGATCCTCTTTACTTTGTATTTGGGAAAGAGCACTAATGATCACGTATTTCAGAGTAGCAATAGAACCTCCTAGATCCCATATGCTTGTTTATCAGGTCGTAGAGAAATTAATGCTACTGAAATCCACCAAGTAATAACAGTGGATCAGATAAACCACAAGCCATATGTTACTACTCCAGGGGCCTGGCATAGGTGGGAGCCAAGTCGGCAATGCTTACATCCTGTTAACTTAAGTCCAGAAAAAACTTTACCTCTGTCTGTGTAGTCAGTTTGTAATAGTGAACTTGTAAAATGCTGTATTTGCCCAGGGTTTTTAATTCCCATGTTTAAGCTTAGTCCAAACATTTGAGTACATCTGTGTGCCAAGCATTTCTACGGACTGTGGATACATAAAGCTGTAATATGATTACCTAGGAAGTTTATTCTGGAGAGGATGGTTTGTGAAAACAGAGCTCTTCCTGCCCCAGTGACTTGTGGGCTTGGATCAAAATGCTATGGTCTGGATATAACTTCCTGCCAATACGAGCAGAGTTAATGTCGCCCGTCCTTCAGTGATCCTGGAGCTCCCTGTAACTGGTGTTAGTAAAGGGCTGTATAGTTGAATTCCTCAGCTTGGCTCAAAACCGAGGGCTGCCTGTGTGGTCACTCGTTTCAGTCGTGCCTGACTCTTTACAACCCATGGACTGTAGCCCGCCAGGCTTCTCTGACTGTGGGGATTCTCCAGGCAAGAATACTGGAGTGGGTTGCCATGCCCTCCTCCAGGGGATCTTCCCAAACCAGGGATCGAACCCGCGCCTGTTGCATCTCCTGTACTGGCAGGGGGGTTCTTTACCACTGTCTCCATCTGGGACGCCCTGAGGGCTGCCTACCTGATGTATAAAAGAAAGAATAAAATAGGAAGGACTGAGTGTGTGTTAATCTCTCCTTGCTTCCTTTTCCTCTGCCTTCTGGGACTCTATGGGAAAGAACAACATTATTTAAGAGTCAGAGATATGACTTAGGAGCCTGTGGTTTTGAAGAAACAGTATTTCTTAGAAAATGTGTCATTTGGGACATTTGTTTCCTCTGAGATAGTCTTTGGGTAAATAAGTGAGAACTGTTGACCTGTCCTGGCCAAACTGTTGAAAGGTCACGATTCATTACTTTGTTTGAGTTGGTTAACAGCTGAGGAAAGATTAAGCCTGGGGACTCATTTAAATGAGCTATAATAAAAAAAGCATATGCATCCTTTTGAGAAGAGAGGCTAAACTGCCTAAGTATTAGGAAAAGTGGATCATTTCTGCATTCTTCCTTTCCACCCAGCTTCCGGGACATCTTCCCTCCGAATTTAATAAAATGTCTTTGCCCCAACTTGCTGTCACTTTTCTGTCAGTTCAGTCGCTCAGTCGTGTCCCACTCTTTGCGACCCCATGAATCGCAGCACGCCAGGCCTCCCTGTCCATCACCAACTCCCGGAGTTCACTCAGACTCAGGTCCATCGAGTCAGTGATGCCATCCAGCCATCTCATCCTCTGTCGTTCCCTTCTCCTCCTGCCCCCAATCCCTCCCAGCATCAGAGTTTTTTCCACTGAGGTGGCCAAAGTACTGGAGTTTCAGCTTTAGCATCATTCCTTCCAAAGAAATCCCAGGGCTGATCTCCTTCAGAATGGACTGGTTGGATCTCCTTGCAGTCCAAGGGACTCTCAAGAGTCTTCTCCAGCACCACAGTTCAAAAGCATCAATTCTTCAGCGCTCAGCTTTCTTCACAGTCCAACTTTCCTTTTCTGTAGTCTTCCTTAAAAAATGTTCTGCAGTTAGTGAATACATGCTGCAGACTTCTGTCTCACACTCACCACAGCCCTACCTGTTACCCTCTGATGATCATGCCTTCTCTTCCAATGAGAACACAGGAACACAAGGATGCTACACAGATTTGCTCCAGATCTGAGAACTAGCATCTGGCAAAATAGAGACTGGAACTCTGGTGTCCAGTGTCTTTCAGCCTTTCGTGTGTCTTTACTACAACATGTTAGGAAAAAATGACAGTGAAGAAGCATGCTATCGGCCATCACTGTCACCTCTCAACCTCTGACATACCCTTGCGATAGAATATTAATCCTATGTATTTATCAGAGGGAATATTAAAAAACTGGTATGTGTATTATTAGTCCAAGGGTTGGCAAATTATGGCCATATCTGGCCTCCTACCTGTTTTTGTATGGCCTCTTTCACATTTTTAAATGGTTGAAAAAAATTAAAAGTATTTCATGACCCATATTTTCTATTAAATTCAGCCCTTGGTTTATATAAAGTTTTGTTGGTGCATAGCCATAGTCACTCATGTGTGTTTTGTCTGTGGTTAACTTACTGCCATGATGGTAGAGTGGGCAGAGTTGAGGGCTTGCAGCACAGACCTAATGGTGGCAAAGCCTGAAATGTTTACTGCCTGGCCCTTCACAGAAAATGTTTGCCAGTTCTTGTGTTGGCCTGTTGCTGTGATCTCTGACTTTTGTTGGCGTTGAACACAGCCATCTACCCCTTCCAGACTCACATCTAACTCCTCTTACTGAGATCGTACCCTGGATCTCTCAAATTCCCTAGTGGCAAATAACTTTCAGTCGCTAGAGTTTTTATTTTTTGCCTTACTATTCATAACAAGTGGTCACTTTGACATTTCTGTGAATAATACAACCACCACAGTTCAATTATCTTAACCCAATAGGACATAAATGCCCTTTCGAGAATCATGAAGAGGACACTTGCTAATGTCATGTGTTCTATAGTTTCCTTCCAGAGAGATGCTGTCCAGACTCGCCTACATAATAGCTTATACTTGTCCTAGGTCATTACTACTTCACAGATTCTTTATCCCAGCCTCTGCCTTCTCAGCATGTTTGTTGCCTTCTGATTTACAGATAAGAGGACACAAAACCCACCTTCATCTCCTGCCTCCTCTGCTAATTCTCGCTTTGCCACACTTAAATGCTCCTTCCTTAAGCCTCTTCTCTTTTCCTTCCTTAGAGTCTCCTTGGGTGCTTTCATTCATGCCTGTGGCTTCACCTGACAGTTACTTGTTGATGTCCTCTGGTCTCTGTCTAGCCCTCCCTCCTGAATTCCCACTCCACTGAGCACCAGCATGCAGGCATGTCCTTGAATTCAGTTCATTTTTTCTTAAGCATGCTTATCTCATCTCTCCCATTTTAGTGGATGACGTCTGTGTGTTAGAACCCATGGTGTTGCCCTTGCCTTCCTTTTTTCCTCTGCTCCCTGTATCCCCTGAGTCACCAGGTATCTCNATAGATTTAAGGGCCTAGATCTGATAGACAGAGTTCCTGATGAACTATGGAATGAGATTCATGACATTGGATGACAGTCCTTTACAAATATGTCTTCTGCCTTCTTTTCTCTGAGTCCCGGGCTTATCTTCACATTCTCTTGACAGTGTCTCAGAGCAGAAGTTTTTAATTTTAATGACGTCTTTCTAATCGACTACCTCTCGCATGGATCGTGCATCTGGTGTTGTATCTAAGACATCATCACCACACCCCAGGTCATCCAGATTTTTCCCCTGTCTAAAACATTTTCACCATTCCCCAAGGGCTATATGCTGCATGTATTTCTACATCCAACTGTCATATATCTGCGTCTGAGTAGTGTATGAGCAGCAGTTTATTTTTATCAGTAGTGGGGAATGTGAAGCACTTTGTATCTTTATGCTTCTGTTCTATTTGAGTCTCGGTGTGGAATTCCTGGGATATGTGGCATCTGTTAGAAGCAAATTAAAACTGACCAAGTGGGACTTCACAACAGAGGTTCCTGCTGGGGAGCGTTGAGGCAGGAGGTTCATATTTGTCTTCATATTTCTGTAGAGGAGAGTGAACATCCATCCTCCTCTCCGGAGGAAAGGCTTCTGGTCCCTCTCTTAAACTCTCAGTCCTCCCCCTATGGGGAGAGTGACTTATCTGTTTGCTGAGATGACTAGCGTTTGGCATTCACTGGGCCCTGGATGTTGGATGTTCAGGTCCTCTGCTGAGCAAAGTGAGTGAGTTAAAGGCACATACGAAGTCCCTCCTTCCGCCTGTCTCACAGTCTCAGTCCCACAGGCGTGAGGCTGTGCCCGATTCTCCAGGCTGCTTTCCTGTGCCCGGTTCCCAAAGTTTAAACTGGGGGCTAAGTTGTCCAAAGTTCCAATCATGCCCTGCAATCAGCTTGACTGTCCTGAAAGCAGATATTTTGCACCCTATGTTACTCCTATTTTCTTCTAAATGGATTCGGAATCTGGAGGGCAGAAGGGAGAAGGTTATGTTTAATTCACACTTGAGAATCCCCCCTTTCACAGGCCTGGAGGGGGTCCTCAGTCAGCCACTGCCACCCAAGGCCCTCTCCAAGGTCAATGGAGATGGAAGCCTCACCAACAGCACATTTAGGGGTAAGTTTCATTTTCAGCAAGTCCTGCCAGCCCCATCCCTCCTAACTTCTTCCCCCTTTTCCACTCAGTCCCACCCATCACGTGGCAATCACAGCCGTAATCCTTCGGTTGCTTTTTATGGGCAGAGGTTGGGAGATTCTTGATTTGATATCACTGAAGTCGAAAAAGAAGCACCTCTTGGCCCCTCGATTTCCTGACATGTGAGCCCTGCCTTATGGGGTTGTCGTGAGGGTTTAAATCAGATGTTGTTTAGCAAATGCCTAGCACGGTGCTAGCGTAGCAGATGCTCTGTGCCTAGCAGCTGCCATCGGTGCTGCTCTTGTTATTATTAATCATTAGTATTCAGACTCCTATCCATCACGTCTCCTCACAGCTGGCAGCACTAAAAACAGAGCTCCAGTAACTGACATGGAGACACACACTGCTCTACTCAGATGCCAGTTTGGTTAGAAAAGTCATTCTTCGGGACCTATTTGATTCATTAAACCCAACTGGAAGAATCTGTGGCATTTGAATTTACCAATGATTAAGGAAGCAATTTTCCTACAACTTTTGAAAACCGGGTAATAAAAACTGGCTAATTACAGCAGAATGTGTCCTTCAGAATTCTATGGAACTCGGAGAAAACCAGAGCATCTAACCTCAAAAGACTGAGAAAATTCTTCCCATATTTCCCCCTAAAAGCATACCAGATATTGAAGCAACTTGGAAGATTACACATTTCCACTCCTTTCCCAAAGGGAAAAACACTTTCCCCGGGGCATGCATTTGAGAACTGGGGCCTATTTGTGGTCTTACCCTATCAGTTGTGAACAGTCCAATTAGCGATTAAAATATTTGCATTTCTAAAGGTAATTAATCAAGTCGCCATCTTCCACTGAAAAGGAAATAGAGAAGGTAAAGTACAGAAGAAATAACTGGCTATAATATACTCTCTTATGTGAGGTGGTATTTGTGAGACTGTGGATGTTTTAGGATGTTTCGAAGTAAAGCCCTGTGTTGGTCTGGAACTCAGAGGCCCAGTGAATTTTCTGAAATTATCTGTAAAATTCTCTTTGAGATCTGTATGTACATTTTTCTTAGGAGAAAGATTGTCATACATAGGTATGTACCCTTGAGGCAGAGCCTAAAACAGGAATTTGGGTGCATGAGGGAATTATCTCAAGGTGAAAAGACTAAGGGAAACAGGACAAGGCAGAGAATAAAACCAAGAGAGAAGGCAGTCCAGCTTCAACGTGACCCTGCCGGGCGCCCCGGAGCATGAGATGCAGAGCAGTCGGCAGTAGCTCCGTGCCTCTGGGTGAGCCAGGGCTGCTGGGGCGTGCTGCAGCGTAATCTGAGTAGGGTGACACCCTGGAGAAAGAGCTAGCCTCGAGCTGTTGGCAGCCCACCCCCACCGCAGCCGGGGCTTGGTGCCCTGGCCTGGTGTTGGAGGGGCATCACTTACACAAGTTTCTCAGAGTGTCTGGGCATCCTGACCCCAAAGGATTAAGAAACACTTTTTTTAAAACATTCTGTCTCTACAGGTGAGAAATGTCATAAGTTGGAAGTTATTGATCACAGCACTTTTTGTAATAGCAAAAGAATTAGAACAACCCGAATGTCCATCAAGAGGAGATTCCCTCAATGAATGATGGTATTTGCCTGAGATCAAATACTCTGCAGCCTTGAAAAGAATGGGGAGGTTCTCAGAGTTGACTTTACAATGATTATCAAGATACATTGTTGACTAGAATAATAAAATAAGAGGCAATGCATTTGGTTTGTTGCCATCTGTATAAAAAAGGGGGTAAAAGGTTTTTTTTTGCTTCATTCTGTACAGAATATCTCCAAAAGATGCATAAGAAATTGGTAACTCTGATTGCTTCTTGGGAGAGGAGCCGAGTGCCTGGGGGGCAAGGTCCAAGGGAAGATAACGGCCCTCTCTTGTTTGCTGTCCTTTAGGTTAGTATTTCACTTTTTTAATGCCTCACTCAAAGATCCTAGAACAATACTTTATTGCTTCAGACTTAGTAATGATAGATGTTTTGAGGAGAGTAATGAAAACAAGTGCTTTGCTTACCTGGGAATTTGAGCTATTTCTCTCCTTGCCTGTTTGGCCACCAAGATCACTAAAAAGCAACCCCACAATAAGAAACAATTCTACCAGTTTTTGCAACATCCTTTGTTTTTCTTTTAAGAACTCCTTATCTAATCTCTTATCAGCCTATCTCAGTTGATTAATTCATTCCCTAAACCCATGTGCGGGGAAAGCAATGGC